>JAQGCC010000506.1:0-35546 GCA_034698905.1 Xestoiulus laeticollis
TATGAGATCTCATAGATATGAGAGGTTCCATAATCCCTCAAGCTATGGGTCTCATACTATGAGATTTTTCACTTGGGATTGGATCACTTTATGACTGTATAGTTAGCAGCGAGTGGCACTAGACAAAATAATGAATTTACACACTTTATGGCACTTGGATGACCGACCTGTGCACACCTCCCTTGTTTACGACTTGATTTTCCTGAGTCACATTGTCCTAACCTGCGTGCACAGTAAATCTAAGAAGTTGGAAGAAGAAAGACAGCTGAAAAGGTGTCCGTATTGCCAGTCCAAACAATTTGCAAGTGAAAGGGAGTCGCTATACGTGAACAGGTTGACCAAAATGCCCCATTACACAGAAACGTAATAAATACCGAAAAATAATGAACCGACCAATTATGCTAAATCTTTGTGCGCCATCTCTTGTCTTGCATGCAACATGTAGTCAGTTGTTATTTGCCATGTCATCCATGTTCATGTATGTGTTTTTTTGGGTTATAACTAACTTTACATTTGGCATGCATCTCTATATGATAATGTCAGGAATCCCATATACATTAAAAGTGAATATAACATACCGAGAATACTCGATTAAACCCCGGGTCGTTTACAGCGTGTATTTCTAATGAACCCTGGGTCTCGAATTAATCCCGGGTGTTTACTCGAGTATTTACGGTAAATGTTTCTTGTTGTTTGGGATATAAGTGAATCGGGCATATGAGATAACATATGATTAAACAAATGAATTGTTAATTTATATAATGTACAATGAATTTTTAAAAGCTGAAAAAATGTATCAAAAATTATTCTTAAGAATAAATTTTAATACGATCTTATACTATACTGCTATTTATGCAATTATATAACAAAAGTGATTAATGCAATGTCAAAACACTGTTTAGGAAACATTATAAATTTTAATATTTACAGGAAAAAAATGAATTTTTTGCATGTATACGTTCGTATGTTTTGTTTGCATCTCCGAAAACAGGAAAAGCCACTGAAATTGTGTTCCAACATCAGATTTTGCAGTTTTAAAGAGATATACAGTTACCAATGTAGCTAATTTATCCGTCAGCACATTTTGCTTCCTTTTGAAGATCCCTATCAAGCAGATTACCTTTTTCATACCATGCAGGCATGCTGAAAATTAAGAAGAACGATTCCAATCTAAAGTCCATTAAAATATGACAAATGTAAAAAAGCACGGCGAGGAAAGATATAGAAAAGAAGGGATGTTTTTGCTAGCGTTTTTTTGCTTGAAAATCCAGATAACGCTTCCTAAGATAGGTCCATGTGTGTGGCAGCAAAGCAAGTAGGTCAATTAAACAATTTAATGAAGTTGAAATGTGCCAAAATTCCAGCAACGGAATGATGGGGATTCGAGGAGTCCATCATGTGGGTTCGCCGTAAATTAGCTTTTAGTACGAGCTAAGCCTGGAGAATTTAGCGGTTGGTAGCACATTTCACTTAAAAGAGATACCGAAAAGATAACTTCTTGGAGTTTTTCACCGCAATCAAAAAAAGAAGGAAAAAAAATGATCAAATCTGCATTTTTATGAGCAGATCTTTTTTTAAATGACTGCCTGGAGAGGCTAATTAAATTAATTGAGAAGGATTCTGCTGCAGCTAAGCGTCCATCAATCGCAATGAATACAGTAAGTCATCATCCGAGTAGAGCAGTTGAAGCATGGCTGCATGATATAACCAGATCATTCATTATAAAATGTGTATACGTACCATGCAATGCAGGGTTAAATAAACTGAAAATTCCGAAATCCCATCGAAATAGCTTTTGCAAGCTATTTTTGACTTTTCACCATGCATCGCAAATCCTGTGAAACGCGAAATACGCTATGTGTTGTACTGCAGGTAAAAACTGGAGTACAACAGCAGTTATGTAAACTTTAGAAACTAATTTTCATAAAAATCTCTACTTTTAATATTTAGTATATACTAGACAACCGATTTTAAATGAATATTCCTGCATTATAAGCAAAAATCCAACGATATTTAAAGACATCTATTATCAGCTCTTAAATTACGATGTTTGATAAAACATATTCGTGAGTCGAAACTCTAGCAACTGAAACTTTCTTGTTCAGCAAGTTTTTATATACAGTGTATATACTCAAAAGAAACTTTGGTTTTAACATTATTGTCAATTTAATGCTGATCTGACATTCGATCCAAGATGGCCCTCGATTGATATTGCGTCCTATAGAAGGAAGCCGATACCTTCATGCATCTTATCCAGCAAACACTGACATCGAACCCATCAGAGCATCTTTGTAAATTTGATGAAATAATAAAAGTCCACAAAATCCGAAAAAGTATTATCGATTTCGATGAGTCATTTTCGTTGTCCCCACACGGCCATGGAGCGCAAAATCAGATTCTTTCATCCATATTTGATATATCAATTCCTTTTGTCATCATTATTTGAAGACGAGTCGTAATTAAACGGCTGATCGTTGCAACGTCAATAAAGTGGGTCCATATATATAGTGAACCAGTACGAGAGCAGATGGGGATGTCAAGCCCTGGTCAACAAGGAAAAAATGACATTCCGTCATAAATGCAACGGGCAGATTTATAATTGCAATGACCAATTGGAAGGGAGGATGTGCTCCTCGAAACCTAATCAAACTCCACAAGGCAGAACTAACGTTTAATGACGAAATATGAAGAGAAGTCATATAATGAGAAATGTAATAAAAACGTTGTTTGGTATCCAAGAAGCCGAGCCACCAGAGACCCACTAATGGCATTTCACGATTCATTTGATGCTCTTCCAAATAACAGTACTTAATATTAAAGAAAAAAAAAACATGAAATTAAGTTGTTTTCTAAGAGTTCTCTGGCGTATTGCTCTTAAATGACAGGAAAAGTTGCCTCCACGATTGCTTTGGTCAAAACTTGGTCAGTTTCTAAGAAAATAAGTTTCCTGTTAAAGAGGACCTTCAGAACTGCTATAAGTCGAGCAAATATATAGATTACACATGCATTTTAATTATATAAAAGCTGAATTTTAAATTGTTCTTAAATTATTTAAAACCTGAAATTTCACCATAAAAAAACCCCTGAAATGTGGAGGATTTCATGCATCATCAACATATATACAGTACATTATTACAGTTCAAATTTAGGGGTTTAGCACCATGTACTGGTGTATACATGCAAATACAGAGTGAGTCGTGAGTACTTCTGTAATGAGCATTGCAACTCTGGATCAGTTGATCGAAGCCAAGCTCAGGTAGGATGACGACAAACTTGTTGCCCATGGAGACATGGTAACAAGCAGGTGGGGATTTACTGTAAACAAAAAACACAACTATATACATGCATACAGTGTATAACATCGATTACCACCATTCATCATCGATAAGCATTGCACATTCGTAGAACGTGCAGTGCTGTCAAGCAGCTTTCACTATTCGAAAAGCGTAGCAAATGCTCGATTTTTCATCAGGTCAACTTGCTGACAAAATGCGAGGCCAACGTCATCCCTCACGCTCACAACCGGTAAGGGACGACAAGTTAACCGATGAACATTAATTACGAGTCAAAAAGTCGTGAGCACATTTCACCTGCTCTTGGTTCCATGTTGTGAAAATACACGAACTGCAAGCATTTATTACACCGGCTTTTACGTCAAAGGGTGAAGCTCACTGTCTTTGACGCTGTCAGCCAGCAATTACGGCAGCTGAGGAACTTGGCTGGAGAAGAAGCGAAGAACAGATAACATGTCAAAACGCGTCCCGCAAGAAATAAATAAACACTAACCAACCTGAATCTTAAGCAGTTTCCCATGGAAGAAGCAATTCCGCCTTATTCCAGTTCAGCTTATCTTAGCAGTGTATATATGCATGATGGACGCGGCCATCATTTAAATGCAATTGCTCATTTGCCTATATATCATATATTGAATGTTCCAGAAAAAATGCTTGTATATCTCATGTCTATCTTCCAAGATGTTGCTCTAAGCAGTGTATTATGAAGAGGACGAAACCATCATTCAAAACGTTGAGTAAATCATTTATTTCCTCCCTTAATTCCAATTAAACAATGCCCTGAGAATGAGAGACATATTCCAACAAGCGTTAAAATGTAATTTAAGAGTGATGTAATTTGACAATACATGTTTAACCAAAGAAAACGACGTTGTTGACACATGCAGGACTGGCTAATTTGAAACTGGAAGCGGTTTATAATTTAAAAGCCTTTGCTAATTTAATTAATAAGCTCAATATTGTTATATATATATAATTTCCGATAAAACAGTTGGCATTTTTACAAATGTTTTTTCAAAAAATTATAGCAGTCATCGAAAGAATGCACTGAAGTACATGTACTTCATATAAGCTCCACAGAGACTATGTTTCATGTGATTAGTTAGATATACTCTGACAAGTGTTATAGACCAAATTCACACAAACTTACTTTAGCAAGTGCGATTATAGACTCCAACTGGGTCTCATGTATACAGATACCCTCAGAGACAAGGAGAATCCATTGCCTGGCCACATTGACATTGCGATTTGTGCATAGGATTAAAACAGCAAGCAAGATGACTAATGTCACACTCTTTGAATTTAGCCTGCCAATTTCCTGAGAATTCTTCTGTACCTGATCACTTTATTATAGGTACATTGCCAATAGAAAAAGTACTAAACAGGGGGCACATACTGGTCACTGTTGAGAATTTTGCCAAAACTATATACGATTATCTATAATTTATACATCTGTATGTCACTGTGACATGGATGAAAATGACTGGTGTCACATCATGCACATGCAGCAGCGCCACCACATTCCTCCTGAAGTTTTTTCAACGTTTTGCATGGGACAAACTGCTTTTGTAAAAGCTATAGCTCTCTCGAATGAAGTTCAATGTCAGAGCAGCACTATATATACGAGTCGTCCATTATTAATGAAGATTGTAGGTTGTGATACGCCAAAAAACGAGAGAGAAAAATAGGAGCGACATGGAAAAAGTTGTCACGAAGGAGCTGACCCCGACCATTTCGTTCATCCAGGGCCTACTTTTTATGGATCTCAGAAACAGAAGCATAAATTGCATTCTACGCCCAGCAATAAAACGTAAATTTAATGCCTTATCACGCGGAATTTCCCCCTGACGGAGGACCACGAGTGGTCCAATACATTGCGGACTCATAAAAAGATAAAACAAATTCATTTGGGAAAAAGACACAAATTCATCGAGTCCTCACAAGCACGCACCGTGCTGGTGGTCCAACATTCCTAAAGTTTTAGCGCTGATCGTGCAACTCATGCAAGAAATGCTTTGAAGTCAACATTTCGTGCTTTGGGATGTTGTTTTATGTTATGTGTTTGTTGGAAGTACTCGGAAAATCAGAGCAAGCACCAACAAAAAAAAGACCATGAAAATAGAAATAAAAGCAAACATAAAAATTGTGCATTTTCAGAGATGAAATAAACGTCGTCCGATGCTCGTTGGTGCAGTAATTCTAAATGTTACAATAAGGTTTTATGCAGACAATAAACTTAGCCAAAAACTGTCATTTGTCTTATGAAATTGGCAAAAGTGCATCACGAGTTTGCAAAATTGCAAGTTTGAAAGAACGTGGTTTTTGTGGTAATTTGCACTTTATCAAGGCTGAGAATTTTAAACTGATTTTTAAAATGTTTCAATTTATTTTTTCCAAATGTTTGGAAAAATAAAATCTAACATTTTTCCAAATTTAAAATAAATAGATGACAATTTGGATATAAGGAAATAAAAGCAATAAGTCGCGTACTTATAGTTTAGCCAATTTAAGTTATATACAACACCAAAGGGCATAAAAACAGCTAGCTCAAATCGATTAATTGTGACAGTAATCTATATTGTAAGTGTCACAGATCAGATTTCCTATACTAAACTTGTGTGACATTATATAGAACGCTATAGTATCCACACCCATTTCAAATAATTCCAAGCAAACAATGTTAAAAAGTAAGAATTGTTTGGGAGCAATGAATGCTCGAACTTTTGTTACCTCGATATTCCAACCAGCAATCCAACATTCAGAAAGGCAAAGGTCTATAATGAACAAGAAATAATCGTAACTTTAACTTGCACCGTGAAACAGGTAACGACTTCGAGAATTTGGACCCTGGTACAACGCGATAAAGATCGCACATATCGATAGCAAATGTCTTGGGAGGGTTAAACCTGTAATGGTGGGGGTGTTTGGTCAAGAGCAAGTAATCACGGGTGACGGGCTCAAACTCGAAACAAAAGACCAGGATGACACTGGTGGCATTTGGCTGATGGATGGTGCAGCGGGTGAAGAACGACGCTTCTAAATCTGGTCAAGATGGCGTTGGCTGTCCATGGAGGACGTGAGGACATCTCACGATTTACCACTACGAAGCATTAATGCTGTCTTGTAATCTGCCTGCACGTTCGCTCACAGAAGTCAGACAATATGCCTGATAACAGGCACATTGGGATTCTATGACAGGGCCTCACACTAAGGGACACAGGTCGTCAGTGTGAACAGATAAAAGAATAGCACCCTCACGTTCTGGCTTGCCATACAGAAAAAAATGGGATTTACACTGTGTGCACAAAAATGATTCTTATGCAGTGAAATGCAGGTTCCAAACAATAAGGAGTCGTCCATAATTGACGTCAACAAGAAATTGGATTTAGTATACTTGTACATGTAGTTAATATGGCTTGTATAATACAGGCTAGGTATGCACATTGTCCTGAATTCAAGACCACGCAAAATTTAAGATTATTTCCATGGCATTAACCATTAAAGTGTTTCCTACATGATCTTTTAACCAAAATTTACCATTTCAAATTTCAGCTGGTGATTCCATGAGATGTGGTGCTAGCAGTTAACGCTGCAGGATTAAAAACTCGAAATCAGCACAAAAAAAATGTTTACCTGCAACTGACCAACACCCAAAGTCCATTCGGAGATAACGGTCTCGGACATGACGTAAGAATCCACTTACGGCAGTAAGATACACGGATTTCTTCTTAGTTTTACAAACCCACTTTCGCTTTTGCCACTTGCACATTTCCCAACCAGTCAGAAGTTAAATCTGACAGCACTCATCCATCACGACCAGGCCAAGAGTGTCACCCGAAAATGTGTCCACGGCGAGAAGGTGACAAGTGGGGACTGTTGTACCTGCCAGAAGTGACAGCTCGACCCCATGGGTGCCGAAGCGAACCAGTCCAAGAATGCCAGTAATTTCCCAGAACGAGGTTCCAGAAAACGACCAGCGCGTTCAGCGAGATCGCACCGTTCAGATAACGCTGTCTTCTTAAATTTCGACATTTTGTTCTCTTGTTGGTCATAAAAAACAACATCCCTGCGAGTTACAAGTGACAAACATGACCTGTTTCGCCGCGTTCCCGTGCCAAAAACTGGCCTTGCATAAAACAGTATTTTACATTTCCATGTATACATGTCCGACCAACACATACGTGAAAGGACGGTATTTTTAATATATAACTTATGCACATACATGTATATATGGGGTCATCAAAATAACATGAACATTTCTTTATTGATATGGTATTGGATCATATCTTCCTGCCCTCAAGTTTTGTAACGTCTATATTCTCCCACTCCAGACTTCCATTTTCCAATTACAGTGAAACCTGCAACAGGTGACCGCTTAAAATATACAGGTGGGTCACTACAGAAAATTTGAATGAAGTAAAACATACATGTGTGCACTAACACCAATTTATGAAAAGTAGTCAATATGCTGAAGTGGTCACTATACAGGGGTAGTCACATTAGCAGGTTTTATTTCATTATAAAATAAACGGTTCTTGAAACGGTGCAAAAGGGCGAAAATATCTAATCTATATCTTACAAAGAGTGTAAGCATGAAAGAGTAATGAAGTTTTTTTTAGGGTTTTATAGCTAAAGGCATTAAATTCAGCAAGAAATCCCACAAGTTGATTACTATAGTAGCTGTCAACCAGCGAGGGAAATAAAGGATCAACTGAGTGGTGCCACCTAGTGGACTCCTGCAACTGCCACCTTAATTAGGCGATTACGTAATTGGCCAGAAGAGCAAACTAACAAACTTAAAAAAGCTCAATATTATACAATGGCTTCAAATCAAACGTTCTGTTACCATGCATTTTTGTGAGCAACTTATACAATATAGAATAGGAATGCTCAGGGATAGTAATTTGCATCAAATACATGTTAATGCATTTTATGAACTACCCTGATGAAGAAAAAAAAAAGAATTTTAATGTGATTTGCATCAGATTTGACTTGATTATGATTATATATTATCGATTATGATATTTGATTATGCATTTGGCCTATAACACTTTTCAGGCTACCCAGCTAATCACATAAAACATATCGACTAGCTTGTGAAGCAGATCTGGATACATGATATACAATGTACACATTCTTATTAAAGATGCAAAACAATATTAAAACCTGTTAAAATGACCACCTCTGCATAGTGACCCCTTTTCATAAATTGGCTTTAGTGCATACTCGTGACATGTATGTTTTTCTTCATAAAAATTATTTTTGTACCTGTATACAGTGAACGAATTTGACCATTTTTTGAGTGGTCACTTTTAAATACATGTACATGTTTTTAATGCAATTATGAATGTTTTTACATCACGCGTACATGTGAATAACACATGTATGAGTTCAAAATATGCTACATGTATGCCCTCCACATGACTCAAAAATATTCCAGTGTACCTCAAAAACTAAGCCTGAAACACAGCAAAAACAAACACTTGAGGTTCTTAATCGCTATTGGCCTAAAGTTCTCATTAAAACCGTCTACGCCGTTCTAAACGGTTAGTTTAACAACCCGGATAGCCTTTTGAGATGCTTCGGGATTTAAGTAGAGATCATCCCCTGCAACTCTATTGCATTTATTTTGATAGACCAATTAAATTAAATAATGCGCATGCACGCACATGGCTGCATAGTACTTATCCCAGTTCTGCCATGCAATTCAGTTAATGAAACTACAATCAGCGTTTTTATCATGCAAATTAATCGTGCTTTTTGTTTTCAGCCCAGACATGTGAATCGCGTTTGTTCTTATGCTTTGGCATATGCACTCTAATTAAGCTATAAAAATGTTATCTACAAGTTAGATTTCAGCGGACTCAGCAGGTTCACTTTGCAGCTCTTAATTGTTGGTTAATCTGGGAAAATTCTCGAAAATGATTTTGTGCCGAATTCCCATAAAACAGCTGAAATCGCCCTACCTCGGCGAATCCTAATTATAATTAGGCCTGCTAGAAAATTAAAATTGTAACAATTAAGTTTCAGTAACCTGACCTCTTTTTAAGGTTTTAAATAATTATTCTTTGCACGAGTATATATCTTTACTTATTTCAGAATCAGCAGCATGTATATCAAAACAAAAATTAGTGTTCACAAACAATTTTTCCCGTGTTGTGAAAATTGAATGTTTCAATTGGTTGTTAATTTCGCAAACATCTTGCTGAAGTAGCCTACTTTATCTATAGCCCTGTGATCTACCTACGATTAGTCTACTTCATGACATGCTCAATTGAAGGAATAAAAAATGCATGAAAACACCAAATTATTCCACATGTTTTTATAATGAATTATTTTTTTACGATTTATGATGAAGAAGTAACTTGGGGTATGCATGAAAATATTAAACAGAAAAATTATATTACAAAATATAATGGCCTACTTTGAGTTGATGACTATAAAGTTTGAAAGGTTGATTGAAAATGTCGTCATGTACGTTTTATATTATCTATTTTTCTGTTGACTTTCCATAATGTAAGTGAATTTAGAAAAGTTTTCGATTACTTTTATATTGCAGACAATCAGCTCAAACTTAAACCAAATGTTCAATGTTTTGGTACTATACCAAATTGAAAGTTATAAGATGAAAACTACATTTAAATTTTTTATCCTTAAGTTTTCGCTTATGTTTTTTTTTTTTTTTTAAAATAACCAGTTTCCATAGACATGTCAAAAGCATGTAATTTTCCTTGTAGCTATATGATAATTAGATATGAAGTAGTGCCTATATATATAAGACAAAACTAGTTAAATATAATAGATTTGACAGTTCGATATTTCACTATAGACGCTAAAATGAGATCTTAACAATCCCTTTAAGATTGTTTGAAATATTTTTGATTATATGTTACGAATAAACAGTTCAAAAACTGTCTATAGTAAATTAATTATACTAGTATTTACAACATACGTCACTGTACATTATCACATCTATAACAATAATTATAATTTTTATTTTTTTGTTAATTTTGTCAACAGTAATAAATAGCAATTCAACTTTTTAAAGCATTTTAAATTTTTTTCTAAAGCAGAATCTCAACATATTTCTGAATACAACACAGACAAATGGCATGACGACTGTGATACAGAAATTGAATTGGAGTAAAATGTAATCAATATATTTAATCAACGATCGGTATAATAAACAATATACAAGATGCTTTCCAAGATAACAGTTAAATGAGTTATTTCAAAAAGTACAAACAACAAACCAAATAGCATATATGATTGTTATTATAAACAGAAATGCTGCTATATACATGCACATGTATGTTGCAATGGGTCAAAACGTTCAACAAACTAGCAATATATTCCCTAAACCAAACAGTCAATTCATGGCAATGTCAAGCTGGAGTCCATCATTCCCAACGACTGTGATTCAACGAATTAAGGATTTTACATCTAATACTGCAAATGTGACAAGCTAGGCTATGGCCAACGGTCGTTTAACTGATTCTGGCAGATGAAATGGAGCTGAAATGAATATTGTCAGATTGCATTATATGCGGGAGGAATAGGGCAAGCAGCTGCCCATAAAGGGCTTGTGCAAGCCATTGCGTTTTTCGGTTCATTCGGCATTCTGTCTCTTGGACAATTTTACCACTTCAGCGCCATTAACCATTGCAAGTCAGCAGTTCATGATCCCAGACATACAACATGCAGCAACAAAAAACACTGAAATTGGGAACGTTTTAGATGATGTAACGGGGTCGCTATTTAGGGTGACCGGCCCTTCGCAAAATGGCGGCTCTAGAACCCCAAATTACACATATTAAACTTAATAACCATGTAAAGCTATCAAGGGGCAGTGGATACTGCCGTTGCCATGTTTAGTATATGAAGATTGCCATAATCTCGCTCGGCAGCTTACCATATGGCACTGGTACCAAAGGGATGTGAGGGGGAAGATTACACAATTTTGGCGCAAAAAAATGGTGAACCTTGTTTTGAGTAACTTACATGCATATAAGCTGAAAGTGGTTAAAGCCCTTAAAAATCAGCTGCAGGTAAATTCACCATGTTAAATTGAAGCGAATTATATATTTATATCATAGCATGTCAACATTGCATTTTACAGGTATATAACGTTTGAAACTGTTTTTTTTTTTTTTTCAAATCCATTTACAATTGTTTTAAAATATCTTTGATATTCTCCTAATATCAATCTGTCCTGCATGCTAATTCGACAGTGCTTTGATAATTCGTAAAATGTTAAAATGAATCACAAGGAGATTTTCCCATTTAAGGCTACAAACAGAGTGTGACATTGCTTGGCTTTTATGATAACAATAACAACTGCATGATTGTATATATACATGTAAATTCGGTATATGTGAAAACAATTATATTTATATGTTGATTTATTTTGTAAAACGTACTTCCAAGAAATTTAACAAATAATTTGTTAAATTTCCTGGAGTTTTACCAAATAAATCACTATCCTGATCTATTCAATTTCCCTAAAAATGTTAGGTTTTCCTGGTCTGTGGGAACCCTGCATATAAGTATACAACACACAATTAAATACATTATAGTTACTTGTATACAATTGTCAAAATATCATATTCGGCTTATCAATCATCACTTTTTTGAAAAATCGCCCTTATTCTGCAAAAGACCACTTTGGACAGCAGTTAATTAGTTTTAAATTTATTCAATTGCTATGGTCGAAGGTCTAGTATAAAGGGTATTATTATTAAGGTTGATCGTATCGGATATCATTTGGTAAAATTTCAGTCATCAACGTTTTGGAGAATATGATTAAAGACTAGAAATGGGCGTAATACTTGGAAATGCACGCCCCATAGTTAGATAAACCGAAATAAATATCATCCTGATATCGCAGTGATATTATTTTTTGTCTAAATAAAATAAAATTTTAATTTAATTATATGTCTTACGCAAATTCTAAATCTTTAATGATAGTCCGGACAACATATACAGCTAACATCTGCTACATGTATGTCTAATAATTAGGGTATCGACAGCAGCTTATTTACAACTTCATTTATACAGTATATATACGTAAAGTATAAAAACCATTTAAAAACATGTTAAATTTACTAATATTCTTTCCTTGTAAAAACAGAGAATTTAAAAAACATTCCAGTTTTGAAGAGACATTGTACGTGCGATGAATACACTGCAAATTTCAATAAAAATTAAGGTAATGTATTTAAAATGGATGGAGTTTTCTGCAATGGCATGTATATCAAATTCCAAGATATCTGTTAATAATAAACAAAAACAATACTATTATTATTTGAATAATTTATACAATAAGCATATGGAGACCAGAAAAAAGTTTTGCTAAAAATATGAACGTTTTATCCTAAACAATTTTGTTAAAAATTAAGGGTAATTTCAAAAGTCACGAGTATAGCTAGGACTATATAGGTTATTATTAAGTTTGAATTATATACATCCCATGGCCTAGCAGTTATGATATAAAATGCTCATAATTTTGAAATTATCACCTTTTATCAAAAAATGGTTCCATAAAACGTTTATTTTTTAAAAAAGACTTCAATAGAAAAAAAATGGAGCATATTCTATAGGCATATATGTAGTTCAAGGGTTGGGGAACAAACTTAGTTTTGGAACGAAAAAATATCGCACTGCAGTTTGAATCAGTGTTTCAAAGAAGAATTTAAAAGTGCGCCCAATTGCGCATGCGCATCGTAAACCCTTTTAATTGCGTCATTAGTTGTTGGCTAATCACGAGGTTGGAAAATTGCCGAAAATAAACGGATAACGAGGGTGGAGACCGGCATTCTGCTTAAGGGGATTTTCCCATGGTTTGGTCGGTTTACGTGCCGGAAACGTGTATGAACCGAGATGTCCACTCTTGACGGGACAGGAATCCCGAATTAAACCCTATATTTAAGCCCAGCGTCTTAGATTTAGGGAAAAAACTTATCAAAAATGATTTTCACAACAAAAAAACATCCCTGTTCCGTTTCAACAGCACTAAGCCGTGCCTTTCAATGGCATTTAAGTCGATTAGGTAAATACTGACAAGTAGCAATTTGGGTTTCAGACCGGTTTGTGAAACGACAAATCTATAACTTTGGTGAGAACCGGCGCTTCGCACCTGGACTCCGGATGACCTAAGTGGACATGACATCGGACAGGAAAAAAACATGACGATTTTGGAACAAAAATACCATTTTGTAATGTAAAATTTTGTAAATAACCTGCACATTCATTTATGAATACAAACTTTATTGTTTAAAAAAATAATATGCATGCATGCTGTATAAATTCATGGAAATCGAATTACACTCAGTTACAACATATGGGTTGAATAACAGTCATCTGCAAAGTGGATGACATGATACATTACAGCCATGCATGCATTGAACCTTTTATTTAAATTGTCATATTTAAATGATAGAAATGTAACATTAATTAATCTATGATCAATGCATATCTTATCTCCTATAACATGCACATTATTGGGTTTATATAGCTGTTAGAAATCATAATGTTGCTTGACCCATACGAGGTCAAAATGGAACGAATTGTTTCACCTGTGATTTAGGTCCAAGATCGTTACCTGTATAGTTGTTTGACAAATGAACTACTGGCGCCACCATTAATTTACATCACCTGTCAGTGCCAGTTTACAAATCGGGTCTAATTTCTTAAGTTTGGTAATTTGCTGGTACTAATTAAATGTTACCTGGTTTGTGTAATTTTTTGGAAAAAAAAATTAAAACAAAGCCCACAGGTGCACCTGTGGGTTTTGTTTTAATACATGCATTCGCGGACTGAAATTCCCAGCTTCACATACAGTATAAATAAAGAGACATGTATACATGTTCTGATATATGAGCGCTATACAAATTTGTATGCATGCAAGAGCCATATCATTCATCTCATGCAGGTTTAAATTACTGCAGTGTTGTACTTTTGTGAGCACATTTGTACAACAAATTCAGTTTGTTTTAATATTGTATTCAGAAATTAATATGTTTCAGATAAATTATTCATCATGTTAGATTCAAAAGCGTGATGCATAAATTAAACGCATAAGTTTATAACTTTTGAAATACATGTATTCACAATGTACAACACGTTTCACATCGTCAGTGGCAAAAAAGTGCACATGAAAAGCCCACTGTCATAGGTATACATGTATAAAACTATTTTAGGTTATCCTAGAATCAAACGTGTATGTGTGCATATGCACTGCATTTTGTTATAGACATTTTCAACCATGGATGCAGCAATGGCTAAAGTCAATCGCAATTCAGCATGTCAATCATTAACCGATCACTTATTTTTCCAGATTGGCAATTACAATATACATGTATGTTCCAATAAAAAATTATACAACTAATCATGCCAAAATCATTCCCGCTCAAACTGCCGTAAAGCTAAAAATGCATTATGCTACTTAAGCCTTTATTTCCACTGAAAGAGTTGGTTATCCACTTGTGCAATGCCAATGATTGGCCCACTCCAAAACCAGCCTGCAGACGCTCAGTAATGGCGCCATTTAAGGGCCAAAATAGAGTTCAAATTAGCCTGATCTGTCCGCTTAATTTCCCATCTTAAATCCCACTCATGTACCAAAATAAACTGCACAAATAGTCCCAAAATGGAGGAGCTTATTAACGGAAGACCTGCAGGGGACAAGTACCAACATGGCTTTCAACTCGATATCGGAAAAAATTAACAAAAGGAATAAATAGCTTAAATTGGGTACAATTCAAGCTCAACTTTTCCATTTTCAAATATACCACCCGGTGAGCCCTTTAAAGCGCGTTGTATTCTGGGAATTCAATCAATATTTGTCAGCAATTTTCAGCATTGCAAAAAAGTGTATACATGATGCACATTGTCAGAAATGTTGATACACAACTATTACATATGTATACATATGTGCTGAGAAATTTTGTCAAAATATAGCTATAACAACGTTCAAATAAGACGGATATGTCAGTCAGTTTCTGACAATTTTTCTGCCTTCCATACTAAAAAAATTGTCACAATACATGTTTTCAAGAACCTTAGGGATTGCAGAATTTTTAATGGTGTTTGAAGTTACTATATAATTACATGTATATGATATTTTGATTCAAAAGTGATTCAAAAAAGGTTGAAAGTACCTTTGAAGTTTAAAAGTACTGTACCTTTAAAGGTATACATGTATATACAATTGCACATAAAAAAAACCACAAAAACATATATAACGTGCAAATTCTATTAAAATGTGTTCATGGGCACCTTTATTGGTGCCAAATTAATGGTATACTCATGCAGTAACACTTTAAAAAACATACATATGGTCTTCATGATACAAAATAGTGATATATATTTGTGACAGCTTTTAATTAACACCTTTATTGGTATACCATTTTTTCTTAAGAGTGTTGCAAAGCCAAGGGTGCAGTATACTCCTGTTACTAAATTTAGTAGTATATAGTTTATAATTGAGGGTATTATATTGATTATGATGCCCATAAAATATGTGGGCGCAAATGTCTCCTTGACATAAAGTGTATTTTTCGGTTATACCCCCATGACTTTGTATTGCACCGAGGTAATGTAGGGAGGCCAAAGGAAAAATGCAAGAGGCATTTACATGTATGTATATAATTTTTCTTATCTGTAAATAATCCCCAATTTGCAATACAAAGACGATTTGTACGGGGTTTGTAGCTGGTGGTATGTGGAGTATAAATGCCCAAAAAACATGTGGACGCAAATGTCTCCTTGACATAAAGTGTAAATTTCGTTTATATCCCCATTACTTTGCATTGCACCGAGCTAATGCAGGGATGACAAATTGAAGATGTCAAGGGCAGCCATGCTCTTCGGACCTTTATACTCTGCATACCACCAGTTACAAACCCTGTACAAATCGTCTTTGTATTGTAATATACTAATTAACTAAGCTTAAAATATGGAAAACTCACATTTAAGTACAGCATGCACTATATATATCAATGAAAATATTTCATATGTCTTAACTGACATGTAGGTGCTGTACTATACGTGTATTTTTAATTGTACAGCAAGTTTTGATATTGATATGAAAAAAATTATTATCATAAGCATGCCTAAAAAACTATACTCTATATAGACACAGCAAATATACATGTATACATGTACAATTGTATAACGTGGTATACTATTTACATGAATAGCTAGGTTGCCCTATATATCTTTCTGAGATCAAATGGGTTTTCCTCTCAAATATTACCTTTAACCGTTCTGCAGGTCACCACTCATATTTTCGCATAAAAAATGGCCACAGAAAAATGGCAATTTACGATATGGTATTTTTATATATGCATATACATGTATATGTTTTGTTTTTTCAAACGCATTTAAGGCGTGAGGAGGATGCTTATATACTAAAAGGCAAGTCACGGAGAGACTTCAAATAGAAATACAGCTGGACAATAACACCAATACCAAGTGACATCAAACGCTTGACACTATATAGGACGAAAATACCGACAAAATCAGAAATATTCCGCAGAAAAACCATTTCTCCAATTACAATAAAAGTGGGCTAAAAATAAATAATAAAAAAAACGAAACAGGAATCTCGGTACGCTTTCAACTCCTTGGAAATATAAGCCAATTTTGTCATATTTCTGCAATAAATTGATATACAGCGGCGTGGTTTAAGGTTGCTTATAGACGGTATACAAAACGACCACTTTTCATCCGTTATACACCGCACTTAAATAGGAGCTGTAATAAATTGCATTTCAAGCGGATTTTACATACTGCTATAGGGTGTGGCAAAGTACCGAACCAAAAAATTGCGAAATCTGTCATCCTAACCGAATTACATCCTTAAATTAAAACAACAACATTATCATAATAACAATAAAATAGTATATCTGGAAGCCATGGGAGCGGCATTACGGCGCTCCAGTAGAGTGCTCAACGTGTATATAAATGAGAAATCACCACCAAATTTTCATGTCAAAGTTTTTTTTAGAAGACCCGCGAACATATTCAAAGTCAGACTTAGTCAGTAATACATGCATGCAATGTGCTCATTTTTGTTATTGAATTTTCTTCACGAGTTTGAAACCTAAAACAGGTTGACAACAATTTCAAACAAACATTTTCGTTGGCAGACTTCCCAAGCTTATAATAAACTTGTAAAAGTATACGTAATGTAATAGAAATATGTAAAACCACAAATTTATGCATGCAAACGCCACTGGATGAACATGCATATTTTCTAAATATACTAAAAGCTGGAATCTCGGTCAGTAAATCTGCCCTCTACGTCACTTTTATAGCCGCGCCATCTAGCGGTACAAAGCGCATTTAACGTCGCTGCGTCAATCTTGAGGGCGGTCCATAAATTACGTCATGGAGCACTACGGAGGGAGGGGGGGGGGAATCCACGCATTTATGACGATGTGTGACGTCACATAAAAAAAATCAAACCATACTTCTTTAAATAACAAATTTGAGCAAAATACGAAAATACGAAATACAATGATAACCAGTTATCGAGGGGAGGGGGTGAAGTCATATTTGAGGAGGGGGGGAGGCTGACTTTGTGATCAGGTGTGACATGGGCCGGCCATAACAATCTGACAAAATCGTCTGGTTTCATTTATGGACATCATCCCCTTGGTGCCATCTTGGGTCGCTAGTAAACTATCAATGGACACTTCAGTCATTTATCCGAATTTCACAAAACTAAGTAACCAGTTGCCATATTGTCAAATGCTGCATGCAAAAACAGTCAGAAATCAATTGTTATACACTTTAGATATAAAATTGCATCCAAAATCTACACAAGAATGTTAATGATGAGAATGGACAGTCAACTTTTCTTATACATGACGTCATGCGGACAGAATCGTCCGCCATCTTGCATTGGCCTGCATCCAGCGGCGCTTCGTCCAACGGTTGTAAACAAGTCCGAAGACGCCGTAAACAAAGCATTTCACATTATCCTGCAGCAGATCGGTATGGCGTAAGCCCAGAAGGCCGCAAAAGAGGGAGATGGGGGTTTGGAGTGAGGGGGGGGGGGGGGTTAAAACTCATGTATTTTCATGGAAAACGAGGTGTCCTGGGTCATAAAACTTGATTTCTTACAAGGGGATGAGTCGGAAGAATGACGGAGGAGACGTCATGTCCCGACACCAGACGTCGCCAACGCCGTCCTGCGTCGACGACACTGCACTGCCATAGCAAAAGAGAGCAGAAAAACAATTGCCAAATTGCAGATGGCGCTCAACAAGGGGGATTCAAATGTGAAAATGACAAACTCAAATGCCGTGAAAATTGGGGGATATGTTGATGTGGCGATCCAAGGAACTGATGGAAGATCAGGGAGTGGGATCTTTATGGAAGCCATAAACGAGATTGGATGCCAGGGAGCGGAAAATATGGACGAGGGACGATCAAAACGTTAGAAAATGTTCTCGAAAAATGTTGAAAAAACTTCTGGAAGGTGCCTGCAACTTTCTCATTTGCATTACAAAAGATGTTAAATGAAGTTTTGGAACGAGGAAGTATATAGTGAGCTCCAGATTCAGTTTGTTCATCATGGCGTAAAAAGTAATATAGAAACAGAAGTTTGCAGAGTTTCGGGACATAAAAGAACAAACCTTAGGTTTGTATGGCACTGACAAATCCTATTAACACAAGTGTATGACGTTTTTATTATACATGTACAATGTTTCGAGCATACCCTCCAAGATATTAGTTTACTGAAACGATACTCTGCATGTCTGCAGTTTCTGCTATACGTGAGACGTTAAGTGGCTTGAGTTTGTTTGTAATGATACATATACACTGTATATTGTTTGGAAATTACATGTTTTCACTATAGAAGTCTCAATCTAAGTAATGTACATGTTTGAACATGGTCGTGGAAGAATAACTTTGCAATTAAAATATCTGAGGACGTTGCGATAATCCAGTATTTGAAAGTAATTTCCGAAGAAATACATAGAATTTCAAACAAACGACATTTTCGACTGGCCCTCCATCACTGCAAATCTAACATTTTACATCACGATGTCGACGAGCTGGTGCATTTAGTTCGAAACAATTTTAACTTGTATTAATGTGTACGAATCAAACACTATAGATACAGTAGAAAGCCATGATATGCAAACCTGTTGTTGCCCTACTGATGGCGCCTGTGGCGACAATGTTTTTTTGGAATCCATTGGCGCCATGATCAGATGGCGCCCATTAAGCTCAGGACAAATGCTCTGAGAGATATAAAAAGACGTAATAAACGCGCCATTAGATTCGCTCACTCGTTTAAAATAGTGGAAAAGTGGATCCCACACCCTGTACAATGAAAAATTCTGGAAGGGGTGAATTGGGCGCTGCATGGCCATTATATATCCTATATGTTTTGTTCGACTAGAAAATGGTCCCGTTCTGTCAACATCTGTGTCGCCAACGTGACGAATGGATTTAATGAAAAATAAAGCAGTAATAAAGGCTTCCAAGAGGAATCTAACCATCGTTTTATCGAAAAAGTGGCGTCGCAATCATGCAGCTCCTAACTCATCATCAGCTAGCATTGTTGTTCCATCAACATTACACAGATATTCGAAATCAGCGGGTTCTTTTTTAAGGTGTGCATTTTTAGTCAATAATTCTTGCCTTCCTACAATCTACGGTCCGTGGCGGTCATTTTGAGACCATAGACGATAAGGTTGAGCCGAGTACAGCAACGCATGCATGCATTATGGTTTATAGATAGTATATATTAAACAGTGGAGTCTCGGTAATCCGATATCATATGAGATCAAGCACTGTCGGAATATCAAAACACGTTGGATTAACGGAACAAATTATAGCGGATACATGTTCACTGTTACAGTATATTTATTGTTTGGCTTAAAAAATCTGACCAAAGTTCGTTTGTTTTGTAACATTAAACACAACAAACAAGTGAAGAATAACTGATACCTCAACTGTCATTAACTGAAATCGATGTAAAATTCCGTCAGAAAAGTATGAGAATAATGAGTGTACCGGATTATCTTTCGGTCGGAATACCGAGACGACATTTACACTGTATTAAAAATGCAGTCAGAAAATAGAGCAACAAGCAAAGACAATTCACTCTATAGTATACTACCTCTTAAACCAAATTCAGTCGAGATCAGCAAATGTTACTACATGTATTTAAAAAGCTAAACTAGCTAAATTCTTTAAATCTGTTTCACTTGCTCAAGAAAATCACTCCAGTAATACTTTTGGATTAGTTTGTACAACAATTGAGAACCAAAAGCCACTATAATGTCACGATGAAGACAAAGTCAATAATCTTTTTTTTTTTGAAAAATGTTTCATTTTTAATTTAACTACAATTTATTCCGAAAAATGTACTGACATTACGACCATTTTGAAACCAAGCTATAGAAACCCAATTTCGATTCCCAACTTGGACAACTATATCATGACAATGTGTCCAGCAGTGCAAACGATGAGACAGTTGCTCAAATTATATAGATGGCCTTCTAAAGATTCCTCCTTATCCCTTATCCCCTCTTCTCTCTTTCTGACAACGTTGTTACAAAAATGCTTCAGCAAAACTGGGATTTCTACACAACTTAAGTAGTTTTTTTTTTTTAAATTAAAAGTTGTGGAGACGAATTTGGTTATTTCCAACAGCGCCGTTGAGGTGGTCAGGAAGTTTCCTGGTCCAGTTTTTTTTTTTTTTTTTGGGTGCGTCCCAGCAGTTTATCACCCGAGACACGCTTCTCGTTGCTGTTTTTGCTGCAACCTTATCACGAGTGACAACTCAGCGAAAGTTACAAACTGCGCACACAGTGAGTGAGCGAAAACTAGGAAAAACACGAGAAAGTTGGCGGGGAGCGAAACGTCACGCATAAACCAATCCACGGCGCTTCAGCCTCAGGCCATGTCTGGCTCCAGCAGCCCGCATGGGGTCGCACTGCGGCCAAGTGACCAGAGAACAACGCTTTTTAGGCAAAAACTCGTTCGTTTTTACGCGAATTTCGATCGGTTGCATGCAAATCAGCATTTTTTTCTGCACTCCGAATGCTTGCATGTAATGCGGCACTTCGAACGATGCTCAATCCTCCAAAACCATTCGGTCTTAGGCCTAGATGCATTGAAGCAGGGTCAACGTTTCAAACATTGTCGGTTAATTTTTGGCACGTTTTGTCACAAACAATAGGTAGGCTGCCCACCAAGCGATTTGCACGCATCTTGCAACAGCCATACGCATGCAAAGTCGCCATATATCACCACATGCTCACCATCTTGGAGGGCATCCTGCCTTAGAAGCTTGGCTCGTCCAAAACTAACAACTTTATCTAAAATCCAACCTATCTAAATCCTTGACAGAGCTTCCAACCCAGTGTTTCTCAACACAAGGCACATGCACACAACACTTACAATTGTTGCAGCACGCCGGTTAAGAAAACCGCGCTGCTCCAACCCATGCGCATGCCTCGCTTTATTAGGCAGGGTGCCATCAAGATGGTGGGCATGTGGCGATATGGCATGTGCACGAGGCGAGTACAGCAAATTAATATAAACGATTCGTGCAACTTGCCATTTGCCACAAAGTCGCCATACCACCACATGTTCAACATGCACCTTGATGGGCACCTATAGCCTTAGGGGTATTTTACAAATTGATGGATATACATGTCGAAAAATACAATATTTAAAATCGATAAAGGCCAAGCATGCATAGGCTTTAATTTGGAAAACTTAAAACTAAAGAACAATTCTTGACTTCTTGGCATAAAAAGGTTGGCACTCCTGTTATACTGTCCCTAAAATAAAACGATACGCTGCATCTTTATAAACTGATCTATAATTATTCATCATGATAGGATTCACCTGACAACTATACTGTAGGTGAATCAAGCCTAGAGTTAACAAACAAAACACATCAAATTGACTTGTCAAATCAAAGTAGGGAAAAAGTGTTCAGTGCAGCTTCTAAACAGATTTCCCACGTGCATTTCTCATAAACCTGCATGTTAATTGCAAAACAGCTGAGACATGCACTGCAGGCGTACACCTATTATATAGTACACTTTATATACTAACACTATTTTAGCAGTATACATGTGCACTGCATGTACTTGGAATTCTCGCCTTGTATATGACCATTTTTTGTTAGGAATTAATTATCGATTATTCATAACAGATGGAACAGAATAGGCTGCAGTTCCATGCCAGTCCACTGAAGACAGGTTTAGACTTAGATTGTAAATAAACAAAAACACTCCTTTGGACCTTTTTCTTTATCAGTTCAGAGGTCAACGCCTCTGCCCCCCCTCGCGGCATCGGTGTCCAGTAAGGCCCCATCGCGTGTTAACCCCACAACATAGAAATGGCACTCATAAACTAGCCTCGGTACAAATTTGGCAGAGCAAAACTTCGTGTTTATATCAAATTTATATCGCGCCGGATCGAGTTTAGCGAGCCGTCGGACGCACTGGGGTTGGGACCTCATGGGGGTTCGATTAGCTGATGGGGCCATCCGATAAACCGTGTCTAGACCAATAGGCAACGACCCCTAAGGTGCGTGACGAGTCTGCGTGCACAATTCTGCGATCTACTATATGCGAACCTATATGGACTTGCATGCTATAATACTCACTGTCGTGTGATGTCCGATGGTCCGTTCATACGAAATTTGGTGTCAATATACGGATCTGGAAAAAAAGGAAAACCATTGAAAATTGCAGCATTTCAATTTGGACACCTACTTTTGACCTATTTCGTCAGGCCCATATATACATGTATACAACGGTGCATTGTTATGCCAGGTAGGAATGCGTTTCTATGCAGTATATGTGCTTTAAATTATATACCGTACTCAATGTAAACACATAAGGCGCAAATTAATCTAACCGAGAATGAATTTTAATCTGTATATCAGTTGTATATTTTAAAATATTTTTTTAAAGATAATCCAAACTAATTAAATTACGAATCGAAATGCTTTATACGTTTCATAATATAGATAGACTATTTGAAAAATATAGAAGTATAGAATTGTATTAATCATTGCAATTATTGAAATGAATGAAGTAAAAACATGCAGGTATGATCAGATCAGTATAATATATGTACATGTATATGTATAACAATGCTCTAAACGCATATACAATATATATATTCCATGTATTCAAATGACATATACGTTGCATATTACATTATATGCTGCATGAACATGCATGATACAGTATTGTGTTTAAGAACAGCACCCACTATTTACAATATAAAAATTTACATATGAAACAAATGTTAAAAATTACAAAAGGTTATACTTTAAATTAATGAATACTTAACAGTATTAATAGTTTGACCAGAAAAATTGTAGATTCTAAACATTAAAGCTGTTAATATTGTGTTTCTCATCAATTTTTCAACATTTATTTATTATATATAAAATATACCCATATATACATACATGTACATGTATATCGAAACTTCCATAAAGAATGCACATGTACCTATATTTGGACCAATTCCTAAAATTTAATATATACGATTGAGCTGCAGCAAAATCCCATTGGAATAGCTTGGAACATTGTTTCAAAAACAGATTCAGCAAACCTTCACCAATTTTCCGCATGCATGTATTCATAATACAATTTTTTGTAACATGAATATTGAGAACGTGCTTACTTAATGGGATCGCCGTTTCCCATAAAAAATAAGTTCAAAATCCTTGTGGGGCTATAGACCAATTAAGCTATCCCATTTTTTTACCAAAATAATTAGCAACGCTTGTCTAGAAGAGCAATTAGTACTATCATTTGTTGTATCATGGAATTTTTTTTGGGGGGGAGGAATTAGCCTTAATTACCCTAAGGGTTTCCCATCATATGGCCCATGCTTCCCTCTTCAATAAAAATTAGTCCTCGAGGTCCTAACCCAACAGCTGCTAGCTTGCAGTTAGGCTTATGAGTAGGTTCGATGTCGTCACAACATTTGAGCTCAGGCCACCTGGGACGGCGCCACGAGACCGGGCGTGGTCAAGGGCTAATGAGAGGGTCAAATCTCTCATCAGCTGACCCTTTATATCTGGTCAACACACGCCGCCAATTTTACCAAATATGAAATGTCCAAATTACGGAACTTCCTTTATCCCATGCATGGGCATAATAAAGAAGCCCTTGATGCAATGTACAAAACTTGTACAATATAGACCAAGCTAAACACATACTTAAACTCATATATGTCCTGGCTGTGAATACGTGCTATATACATTTATACGCACATCTTCGAACAGTTCAGTTATTTTAAATAAACGTACATTTATACATTTACACATGTATAAATACACAGTATACAGTATTAACCATCTTCAAGGAACCTAATAAATCTGATCGTTATATTCGAACGTCGTTGTATTCGAATTTATGAAAAATAAGATGTATTATACGTAATAATAATAATAATGTACGTAATATGTACATAGAAATAAAAGTTCAAAATCGATTTACATGTATTTTCTATTTCATTAAGGATACATTTTAAACAATTTTTAAGTTTGCAAAATTTTATAGTTCATATATTTCAAAATTTCAACAAATATCATTAGTGAAATAAATAAATGAACATGTGTATTAAAGTTGTCTTAGATTTACTACGATGTTGCGTTAGTAAAAAAAACTTTTTATGATAAGATTTCAGATAAAAATACAACAAAATTAAGATTTTTTGTAAATGTTTAATTTTGTCATTACATGTACAGTGAATATATGCACTTAGAAAATCGTTGCATCCGACACTGTATAGAATCTGTATACATAGGATTGCAGATCAACCGAACACATTGCTCGGAATCATTATACCCGGACTATAACTGAATCCTGCATCGTTATAAGCGTATTCCACTGTGTAATATGAGTTTAATACATTATATACGGATTTACAAATATTTTATGACAATAATTTAGTTTTTAGAAATGATTTCACCATAAAATTTGCATTCAAGCAAGTGCATCATTCGTAATGAAGTGATGTCATCTAAAATTTTAAATTAGCCCATTAATTGAAACATTTTAGCACGAATGCGAAATAACGTTCATATTTTGATTCCCGTCACGTTTATTTTTTTATATAAACGAGATAATTACCGATTTAATATAGTTTTAATGACTATATCGCATAAAACAGAAAATTAAGCAGAGTAGGCATAGTATACACGTTCCATTGGCGTTTGGGAACATGTTTTGAAAATGAAATTTACACGTTCCAGGATTTTTCCCGAAATATTTCCTCCGGCAATAGCTCATCTCTCGGTTTTGTTTCATAAATAATTACTAGTTTACTTTTCCTAAAAAAAAACCGCAAACGCAACATGTGCAGAACGTGTTTATTTTAGTCCGATGCCTGGATACGGACTGCATATTAAATCATGACGGAAGCCCTTTGGGGATCTCGCATTTTATGCGTTCGGCACATGTAAGGCCCAACCCATGCAATGTTGTTGTGCCGCGGGTCCATTTTCCAATTCATTTTTCAATGTTATTTTATCATTACACTAATGTTAGTTTAATTAATTTATAATTTACCCATGTATTTACGTTTCGTATATATATAATCTGGACGGCGGCATTTGAGCTATAGGCATAAAAAGCAGTTTCCAGAGTAGGCTTATGAATAATAAAATGACTCTACACAGATTAGCAAATAAAACCCAAAATCGCCGTTCATAAATTCGTCTGTTGTTTTGTCCTATTTTAGGAACCCAGCGTGGGATCATCAATAATGCAAGCCTGCAGAACATTACTTTTGTCTCTGCCACCTATATGATATTTCAATTTGTGGCAATGCATGAGGTCACGTGATTAAAAATGCAAAAAATGAATGCATTCTGATTTGAGATTTTGGTGGAATCGTTTACATTACACTGTACTTTTTTTGCAGATGATGTTATGTTAGGAGTGGTGGAATGTAGCTATAGCTAGCTCTTCGGCTTTCTGGGTTGGAATTGAAAGTGTGCATTTACATAATTAAAAATACTTATAGTCTATATACAGGGTGTTTTTGAATTCATGGTGCAAACTCAAACTATTGTTGTAGAGTGAACTAAGGTAAACACTTTCCACCATAGAACCTATAGGGTCAAAATGTTACTATTAAAAATTTACATGAAAATAATGTTGGCACAGAATGTTACAAAAATTACGTGTTTATTACAATGTTTTACAGTAAATGCTTAAACGTCGTTACAATTAATGCAAGCCTCACATCGGCGAAGCATTGATTGGCGCACTTTTTCAAGAAACCTGCATGGCATGTCATTTACATTGTCCGCAGCAACCGCAATTCTGGCCACAAGATCTTGTGAGCCCACTGGAGTCTCATACACTACGTTTTTCGTTTGTCCAATCTTTCTACAATATTTGTGCCAATCTAGCATTGTCATTAGCAAGCCCATAAATGAAATGCATATCAGCCAGGTCTTGATGTGTGTATGCTTCCATTTCGATGCCACAACTCAAGTAACCCATTAAATGTTCAGTGTACAAGCTACACATTTAGCCGTGTAACTTTTTAATAGTGACCTTTGGACCCTAGGTTCTATGGTGAAAAATGATTACGTTGGTCGACTCTAACACCAGTATGAATTTGTACCATGAGTTCAAAAACACTCTGTATAAAAGGGCTGTACAAAATTATATGAACGCTACTCAACGTACAATGTCTGTTCTCGCATGGAGTGTGTAAATAAATAAATAAATACAAGGAAACTGCTAGGATGTTTTCTATTGAATGGTTATCTATCAATGTGCATGTATACAACACAGTATTTGAATTACTATAAATTTATTACTATTTATCATCTCATGTGCACGAATCACAAACATTGCAAAAAAATGTTGGGATATACAATATACATGATAGCTTACACAACGAATACACAAAATAAGTGCAAAGAATTAAGCATATGCTTATATAGATAAGTCAACTATAAATTTAGTTATCCATGCTTTTTTCTACAGATTTTCAATAGTCACGAGTGGAAAAATATACGTGCATGGGTATAAGTGGGTATATGCAGTATATATGACTATATATATAGTTATACAGGGTGTGTATATATAGCTTGCAAGTGGACCAAAGAAAAAAATATATATTTTAATTCATTGCTTTCTATTTAAGTCCAACTATGGGCTATCCAAAAATGATACTGTGACCAATACCTTGAACATCACATTGATCAAATGTCAAAATCCGTTGGGAGATAACTAGAAAGTTGTATAAACATGCAATGCAATAATTGGCCAAATTTGCATGAATATATACACTATATGTGCATTATCAACATTCATTTTCATGGCAATTAAGTAATCTTGTAAAATGTATACATGTAATTATATAATTAACTTTTCAAATTATTATCTCTAATTAATAAAACAAAACTGTCAATTGTGTCAAGACTGCATATTGAATGTTAAAAATTAAACTGATAAAATCATAAGATTTAACATTTGGCAAATCATATAGGACATCACCTGTACTTTTCTACAGAAAAGACATTAGAATAACACGTCCATCCCTATATATATTCCCACAAACAAGTTTGCAATAAACATGTCCATAGAACGTGTAAATTGCTTGTTAATCACGTGTTTGCATTATGCGTGCTGCTGAGCTGTGGCGCCATAAGGCTATCCAGCCTATAGGCTTAAACCATTTTACCACCCTGCACTTAAATTAAGGGGGATCACGAAGCCACTCGAACAGAAATTGCACTTTTGTTTGTCTTAATAATTTTACGACTTTTTCAAAGACTCCCATATTGATAGGAGGGAGAAACAAATATGGCCGCGAGTGCATTATCTACATAATAACGCAGAAGATGTAAAACAACCACCAGACACATTGTAAAAATTAGACAGGGGGCAACGAAAACACGAACGAGGGGCATTAAGGAAGCCCAATTTGAGTAAAAATAAAATAAAAAATCCAAACAATTTAACGATTCAGGTGTCAAGTGCAGCCATAATGAGTCACTGGGGCGACGCCATCCAAAATAGCCGCGGGCTGGAGCGCCCCCTGGCCGCCTACCGTGGACTGCACATTTTATGACATTTCCCCAAAAAAGTTATAATGGCGACTTATTATAAGAAGTCCCTTAGGCGACATCTCAGGACCGCTTAAACACTACAGCCATTAATGATCAACGGCGCTACTGAACGCGGCGCAATTAATGGACGCCAATTTCGGTAATAACGAGGCATGGCTGGACGCCATGAATACTGACAAATTTGACATTTTCAGTAGGATACAGCTACATCCATGAGGAGAAAACGGCGAATTTTTTTTTCTTAATATGAAATGTTTTAAAATAATAAATACACGTTAAATAAATCATTCTTCAATTAGTTTGTTGCGAATTTTTATTTTTTGATTTTCATTGCCACTCTCTGTAATGTATATAATGTATGGTTACCGCCAGTATACAGGGACCAACTTTGCCATTTTTTTGGTGGTCGCCTTCAGCAGGTTTTACTGTACTTGCATATAATCTATCGAGATGTTAAAAACAACAAAATTTACATGAAATAGAAATCCCAAGCATTTTTCTCAAATATATACATTTCGAGTATAAATGTATTACTGAAAGATGTTCGTTCGACGAGAAAAAAAAGCAATAAATGCAGTATTATAGCGTGTAAGAAACGTACCAAAGTGTCACTTTTGCTCGAAAGTCGGCGAAAATGTTATGGCAAATCTGATTATTAACGCATATTGATTCCCTGACAACGGACCGTATTATATATCGAAGGTGAACGGTGCATTAGGCTTAATGTCTTTTGTTTGGGGGGGGGGATGAAAGTGGAGAAATAAGCTTCTAAAGGTAGAGAAACAGTGATGGACCCTGGGGTAGACGCCTAATTTCATATCAGCCTAATTTGAAAATGCACCGACCTAATCTTGCCAATCTAGAGCAGTTTCCATCACTTTGGAGAGAAAACCTTCCTTCAAGGTTTACAAATGGGGGATGTATCGATCCGCGTTTTGGTCCTATACTGATTTTTAGGAGACGCAAACGATAAGGCAGTGATGTGCCTTAAGCAACAATTATACCATAAAACATCCGAAGACGTGCAGGAAAAAAAACTTCTAAAAGCCAGAAAATTTGACAACGCGGATAAAAATCCTCAATAGCATGCAGTAACACAGGTGCGTATATATAAAACGAAAATCAAATTAAAAGAGTTTCACTGAAAACTATATATATATCAGTGGAACTTTACATATGTGTTAGATTTTTACTAAATGTTATTATAGGTATGTAATTTTGTGATTAATGAAAGAATAAAATGTTTGTATTTTTTATATAAAACACTGTTTACTTCTGCAGGCCTTTAATGGCTAAATCATTAGGTTAAATCTAAAGACCCTTTACTAATTTTAGCATATATATAGCCTTTAGAAATAAATATGCATGAATATATAACTCAAAATTCTCTTTGAAATTGCATTTTCAAATATGAAATATACATATACCTGTATATGACGTTGACATTTTGTGTTTTGTCTATACCTGCATGTTCCAAGCTTAATATTGTTTAAACACATCAAAACCAAACGAAAATTACGCTGCTATACATGTGAAAATTATGTGATATACCAACATGTAGTTTAATTTTTATACCTTCGAAAGGTTGCATTGCATCAAAATAATGTTACGTGTATGCACAAGTTGATATTGACTCCTTATGACCATTCCGTTAAGGTGACACGCATGGCATCCTTTATAACAGGGTGTTATTTTGAAATCTGTGCTTTAAAGGACGATGATGCAACCCCCAACGCATCTCTTACGATAAAATTCTCGTATGAGAACGCATTCTGAATGTAAAATTTCACTTAAGTTTCAAAAACTGCAGAAAAAGTTAAACTAGCAGGCAATTGTAACCCTGATCACGCTCGTATGTTATAAATTTTCTATGAAAAACACAAATCCGAGCTGCATGCTGTATAGCCTAAATCGGAATTAAATTATTCGCCAATTAGAAGTATTTGGGACAATTTTGAAATAATTCGGCAGGAACCACAGAGCGACAAATGTCACTTAAGTCGCCATTTTATTGCTTCTTTGTACTACTGGGCACGGAAGAATGTTATACCCCCATTATAGCCATGAGAAAAGCGGCGCAAAAAATAAAAAATATAAATAAAAATAACGACACGATTAAAAATCTTGTTATCAAACATGGACAGAAGTCAGCGGCATAAAGAAGTTTTTTTTTAAATTGTAGTTACACAAATATTTACAAGTCGGATTATACGATAAATAGCCCGGCTGCATCATTTGCATGGTCACGAATTTTGTCTTATATAGACGAAATAAAAATCGGACAAATTCCTGGAAAAGAAAGATGTGCGTATATTATAAAGATGATAAAGGGCATGACCACACTGCACGAAGGTTAAAGTGAATAAAAAAACGGATTTTATCAAACCAGAAATAAATAGGAAGGCATTAATATTTATATTAGCCATTAACGCCTTCTTCACACCAACGTTGATAGATCACCTGATTTGGATTAAGAAAACTTGCGTTTTAATTCACACCGCAGAACTCAGTTAAACTGGTCACAGTTATGATGTTACAGTTTTTATTTATGACCTAGTATACGTACAGTATACTATAGGTCATGCCATCAGTTTAACTGAGTTCTGCGGTGTGAATTAACACGCAAAAGTTTTCTTGATCCACATCAGCTGATCTACATCAACGTTGGTATGAATCAGGTATTACAGAAACATGCTACAATTAGATTGCAATGCAATGCTTTTTAATCATGATGTGCCGTATACTAGTGGTAAATGTACATAGATGGATTTACACAAGTTGCCACCAAATGTCCTTCATTTTGTAATTTCTTTAAATTCGAAACGTGATTTTTCTCTACATGTACATGATTTCATCTTTGTCCGCACCTGAAAGTTTTAAAAATATTTCAAAGCAGAGGGTATACACTTTTTTACAGGAATGATGCTACATGTAGTGTGTAAAGCATGTTGATTCCGTTCATCAAGTGGTTGACTATAATCAATGAGTGAAAAGCTATATAAATAATGTCAATAATGTCAGGTATATATACATGTTTGTAACATAAAATAATCGTACAAGTTTTACTGACCAATGTGACTAAATCAAATATAACCTTATAATTGCAAACAATTTTTAAGGTATTGCCTGATGAAGGCTTAATAGCCAAAAATATGTTTAATATAAGAAATTATACTGGGTTCTATAAATAATTTAGTAATTCCATGAAATTTCACCCAAATGTTGGTACTTTTTTCCTGTGTTTTTCAGCGGGTGTAAACCGTAACAATTTTAGACTTAGTCTAGTGCATACCATGATACAGTATGAAAATGCAGGTTGAACAATATAGAAGTATAGTTCAAGTAGCATATATAGTAGTTTAAAAATCTTAAACCAACATATATCTGAAAATGTCATTTCAATGACATGATAAAAACATACAAAACAAGGAAAAAAGAAGCTCGAACGTCACGATGATATGCACGAACACAGCATAAGAGAAATCTGCATTCATTTCATCAATATACAGTATATACCGCTTTCCTGCCCAACCGTTGCCGCGCACATTTTCACTATAATTTCGCTAATTTCATTTCCTAGTCAAGCCACGCAGGCCGAGAGTGGGCGTGGTCTTCCACTTCCGTTTCACGACAACCTGAATTTGTAACAATTACGTCCATGGGGATATCGTGAAGCCAAGCCTCTGTGCATTATATACATGTACACATTTTGGACTTTATATAAACTTGCCTCCTCACAAAATTTCCTACATTTTCAAGGAAAATTCCCATAATTATACACATAGAGGTGCAACTAGGGGATGGGTGATCGTTATTGGCCAAATGATAACGTATCGACATCGAGCCTGATTTTTCTGATCTACTTAAATCCACAAGTCCAGCAAGTCCTCGATTAAATTCCGTCAATTTTCTATTTATTGAAATAGGTAGGTTGCGCAGGAAATAGTCCGGACCATTAATTGGCTATGAACGTATGCTGCTAACCTATACTTAGACTTGGTAATGATGTATAATATTCCACAAAAATATCTTATAATCTCATGAAACGATAACTTGTTGGTTATAGTTATTTAGAAAAAAATTAAGTGGATCATGGAATGCAACTCAACACTTTCGTGCATGCATGCAGGCATACAATATATTTTTATACAAGATATTGCATACGTTATGCTTCACTAAGAATACACGTACATGTACAGCATTTGTTCGTAGAACGATTTTAGCCCAAGTTGACCCTCTTATGGGTTATCTCAAATCTTCAAAATATGGATTTAAATACTACACCGATGATACGCCCTATATACATGTACATATATAAGCTGTAAAAATATGTGATTTGCATTGGTGGCCCTTGCCCTTATGGATTTGTCATACATTATATCTTTTCTGAATTTTTCCCACCGTTTATTTGTTTCATATGTCTAGCTGTGTACATGCACTCAGGCATTAATCACTCAAAACATTTATAAAACTTTTATTTTCACGAAGAAGTTTTATCAGATTTCACTTTTTGTTATTATTGTAACCGGTATAGTTTGTTGGTCATTTCATGTCAATAAATGGTAATATTATGGTATGATTACGTGGTTATAGATCCAGATGGTGCAAATTCAAGGTGGTCATCAGAGACTATCAATCAAAATTAAGGTAAGATTTGTCTAAACAGGAAAACCTGTCTAAAAGCATATTCTTGAGAACAGTGAAAAATGGGGTTTTATATACAGGATATACACACTAGAAACGTTGGGTTAAAATTTAACCCAAATCTAATCCAATGTTACCAACATTGGGTTAACATTGGGTTGAATTTAAGAGTAAACAAATGTTGGGTTACAGTTACTCCACATTGGGTCAGTTATTAACAAGTTTTGGTTAAAATATGCCCAATATTGGGTAAATGTGAGGTTTGTACCATTAATAATAATCAACCCGTGGCTGTCGTGAGAGTGAACCAAGATGGCGGCCTACTCCTAGGATACAGCAAGGAAATCGATTTTCATCTTCCATTTCACTCTTAAAACAACGATAAAATAACACATCATGGCCGTCACTGGTCAAACATCGTCCTGCGCATGCGCCCTGCATTAACATAAGTCGAATCCCATGCGAATCTCCGCACGCCATCATCCCAGTCTTCCATCCCCAGATCGTTGATCACGAATCACCACCTGTCGATCGTCCATCCCAGAAGCCCATGCACATGGCCACGTGACTAGGGCCGTTACCCCAGCAACAAGCGCGGAGGTGAACATGTACTGACGTGCCCATTCATCAAGCGCCATCCTCCCGCGCCCCCTAGGCTGAAGCGCCTCGTCAACCGTGATAAGGAGTAACAAGATCTTGTCAAGTCATCATTAAAAATAAAAAAAACGTCGATGCCCCCTTTTGTAAGGGGACCAATCATCCCGAGGCCACAGTCAAAATGGCGTCTGCAGCTCACCAATGGTGTCTTGTGCCTGAGACACCATGCAACACTTCCCAAGGAGCCTCACCCCGATTAAAGCAACCACCCTCTGAGAGAACCTCATCAAAAGCATCAAATATGGCCGCCATCTCAGGAGGGTGGCGAGGCAAATTGAATAGGCAAGCGGAGAACGCTTTCTTGTTGGGATTCACACTAAGCTGGTTCTCACCGAAGGAAAGACATTCGACGCAGTAGGTGATAACCTCGTGCATTCTCGAGGCTCAACGAGATTTTTTCCACCGATCCAAAATGGCGCCCGTATGACAACAGCCGTTTTAATGGATTTACTTATATGCGAACTAAATATATAGCGCATTTAAAATTGGGTAAATGAACGTGTAAAATACCTACATTTTTGGTACAAGCTCATCATTACATAAAAATAATCTTGATTGTATATGTGCATGTATGTTGATATTGGAATCAAACATTTCCCTCAAACCAAAATGGCGTCCATGCACTGATGAGTAAAACATCATTTTAAACGATTTCTATGCATTTGTATGGTACACATTAATAAACGATTAATGTACATATAGTCTCTTGCAAGGACTTATGTAGCATAGATTCCCACCGCTACATGTACATGTATAGGCGATTATCTCGTAAAATTTCCTTGCCTATACATGAGATAGCATGCAATGTACACTGTCCAATTATCTCCAATATCATACACAGAATGCAGTTTTTAGCGTGTTTCTATTTTGTAATACTCCAGTGTGCAATCTGCAAGCATAACTGATATATAAATGTCTGATACACGGACTTGCAATGCTATAATGACTTCAAAAACTGGCAACAACTTCTATACGTATTGCCATGTTCCAAGCTCAAGAATGTTGATACTCGAACTTAAGTGCAGATTTCGGAAGGAAAATACTGTATATGATGATACTTATATACATTATATTTTATTAGAAAATGTTATCCGAATTAGCCTGAAGCACTTGCATCAATAACGTGTAAAGTTTATGGTTAACTTTATAAGCAATAGATATATATATATATATATATATATATAGCTTATAAAGGTGTCAGCTCTATATATATAGAACTGACATCACTTTATAAGCAATATATACATGTAGAATTGACACCAGTTAAAACGCCTATCAAATTATACAGATCGTCCTTAAATTTGCATAAATACATTTTTATTTACGTATAAAGACAACCATATGGTAATATACAATTGTTTACTATAAGTATACATATAGTAAAATGCATGTATATTGTATATAGTATACATGAAGTAAAATTGATATAATGCGCATAATAATCGCATATAATCTTTCCAATTTATCTTTCATATATACAGTTAACAATTAAGCTTCAAGTACACTGCAAGTCGGATTATCAAAAACGTCGGAATAACACAAAAGATTGTGGATACAGTGTACAAGTAGGATACACTAATTGATTGTAAATACATTGTACATGCATATAGGCCTTCAATTTGTATGTGCTCGTTTCATTTGTTTTGTAACATTAATAAAACGAGTACGTTTTTTTCCGACATAAGAAAGTGTCAGATTACTGAGTGTTTCTGATTATCACAGGGCCGGATTACCGAGACTGCACTTTACACTGCATGCTAAACCACTTGGTGACCGATACACTGCAAATCAAAACATCTTAAATTCAGTGTCGCCGAAATAAGATGCAAAGATGCATCTTAATTTCACCTCTT
>JAQGCC010000507.1:0-35542 GCA_034698905.1 Xestoiulus laeticollis
TTGACACCGCGATCACTGCTTCATGGAATTTACGCCAAATGGTGAGTGTTTAGGGTGAAATTTCATATTTGTCACGGATGGTAAGAAAACCCGCTTGACAAACGGGATAAAACAGCACCGTAGGTGCTCTTGGTTACCCGGTTCTATCTATTAAATTGACTTAGTTAGGGCTACCAACTTAGCCAATCTGTATGGTTATCTTAACATTTTCCAATGTTTACAAACATTTGCTAATTGTGTAATATTGAAAGCATTTTCTAATAATGCAATATTGCACAATTAATGCAATAGTACAAAATTGCTAATATTGTAAACGTTATAAATGTATTTGCATCGTTATTCCATCATCAACATTAATCATGTATTTATATTCATCAAATATGGATTAATCCAGATGCATTTAGCACAGATTATATATCGCAAACATTTTCTAATAATGCAATACTGCAAAATTGCTGCAATAGTACAAAATTGCTAATATTGTAAACGTTATATCATCAACGCAAATCATGTATTTATATTCATCAAATATGGAATAATCCGGATGCATTTAGCACGGATTATTGCAATTTTCCAATCTTAGTCTCAAATTGACATTTTTCAAACGAAGAAGGCAAAAAGACCTGAAAATGTGAACATGGTTCTAGCTATTATCCAATGCATCACCTCCATTTTCTCCTATTCAGCATCCATTCCACAAGATGATTCAGTTTTCATTCCTTCATTTTTTCCCCCATTCTTCTATAGAACAGTTTACGAGCTGGGGCCAACAGTCATTTTCCGCCGCCATTCATTCCAGGTTTTTCGACCTATTTTTGCCCGCAAATGGCAATGTTTCTGGTATCCATTTTCGCGCAGTGAACTCTCCTCCATCATCCATTTCTCCTTTTGCATGCGTTTATAGCAATCCCTCCATTGGCCGTTAGTCACTCCTACTATATATGGTGGCAAATAAGCACACCTTTGCAACACAAGATGCTTTTTTTTTTGCCAGACTCCTCCTCTCATCCTCTTTAATTCGCAATTTTTTTTTTTTTATTTTTTTTTTACAAACGAGGATTATCATATAACTCGAACCGCCTCGAAGTAATATGATTAATTTCGAAGCCCCTTTAATCCTTTGATAGATTTTCGCCCTTCTCTACCTCTTCCTCCTCCTTCCGGGAAGGTCCCATTTTCAAATGTTCCCCAGTCGCAAATTTGCGTTTTCGCAAACGAGTCTTTTCTAATATGCAAGGCGCTGCTGTTGAGGGAGGGGAATATGGACGGACTTGGCTTTTATATGCCCGGTTTGCAGGAATGGAAAATGCATGGAATTAGTCTCGCCTTTCTCTCCCTCTTCTTCCAACATCGATTTTTCTAATATCAGACCAGATTCAATGTGGAAAAAGCAGTTTTTTCGGATCACCCCCTCTTTCTCCTCCTCCTCCTTCTACAACCTGCATTGTCCAAATTTCTAGTCGCATTTTTTAGGCGTAATGGCGGAATAGAATAGCCTGCATTTTTGCACCAGAATTGTGATTTGGAATTTTTCAGAACTCGAAATCCCGCTTATTTTTGCGCAGAAAGCCACCATTTTATGAAAGCTGACTTTTCCGGCATCACACTGCTGTTCTGGTTGTTGTCTAAGCCATGGTTCTTGCTCTCGTAAACCATGGGCCCAATAGGAGTTTCGACTCCTATTCGATATCCTATTGATATTTTGGTTCAGGGGAGGGTTTTTTAGCATTTATATTACACTGAAAATCGGCTTTTCTTGCCACCATTTTAAAAAAGCAGGCTTTCCAGCATCGCACAAGCCTGTTCTGTATCTCGTAAGCCATGGTTCTGGTTCTTGTAAGCGATGGTTCTGGTAAGCCACGGGTTCAATTTTCAACCCCCCACGCCATTGATATTTTGGTACATAGGAGGGGTTACAAGAAAAATCAACGGATTTTTAAGGGGGGGGGGATATTTTTTTTCCCTGAAGGATCCATCATCTACACCATCCCACCCTATAAACCTATGGATTGAACTGCATCGGATTTGAATAGAATAATTGGTATCGCATACCTGCACACTCACACTCGTCTCCTTCCTGGCTGCAGTTTTTTTTTTTTTTTTTTTTCTTAATGGTGGACGACCGTTATTCCCATATTTTTCCATGTTGGTTATCCATCGGATTTTCATCGGTCACGATTTTTTTTTTCCGCACAATCCCGCTATGCATCGGTCGCTGCCGGAATGCGGCTTTTTTCAGCAGCATCACATCGACGTTTTTCTCCGGATTTTTCTTGGCTTTTTTTAAGGAGGATATTTTTCGGAAATCGTAGCTTTAGGGATGCTTTTTTCCAGCTTTTCTGAAGCTGGTCGGTTCGGAGCGTTCGTTCCGTCTTCCCCGTCGATCGCATCTCTCTGCCACCTTAACCCCTCGCCGTATTTTCGACCCCCATCATGGATACCTTGTGGCACTCCCCCATTTTCCACGCGACGCTATTGGACGAGCCTAGACACGTGACAGCTTTCGCATGGCGGGCAATGCCTACTGGCTCGCGTGCATTGCGGCGAAGCCTGGGCTCTGGGGAGAGGCAGACGCCATGTTGGGAGGCTAGAAGAGGAGTGACGACAGGCGTAGAGAATGCATCTTTTCTAACTGGAATGACGGAAGGAACGTTGAACGTGTTTACATGCGGATGTTGAGAACACAATGGTGGAAGCCTTTGGAGAATTCTCCGTTAGGGGTTAATATATTTCTATGAACAAAAATAAAATCGTTCCAGAATCCTGGGTTCCGACAAATCTGGTATTGTGCTGACAGTTGGATAGACATTTATTTGTCATGGAAAGGGGTTTATTTTGTGAAGGTCATGGAAATTCAACACTAATGTTGCATTTGTTTTCAAACCAATTCCAAGGTTACCACAAACCTCGTAAACCAGTCAGGGTAACTGGGAAAAGTAAGAGTGATCTATTTTGTTATTGTCAGGGAAATGTATGATTGATATCTATTTTGTAATAGTCAGGGAAAAGTGATATATTTTGTAAGTCAGGGAAAAGTAAGAGTGATCTGTTTTGTAATAGTCAGGGAAAAGTAAGAGTTACCTATTTTGTTATAGTCAGGGAAAAGTAAGAGTGATCTATTTTGTTATAGTCAGGGAAAAGCAAGAGTGGTCTATTTTGTAATAGTCAGGGAAAAGTAAGAGAAAAGTGATATATTTCTTTTCAAACGAATTCTATCTAATCACCTCGAATTTCCTTCAAACCTGGAAAACCTTGGAATTGTCAGGGAACAGTAAGGGAAAAGCCATCTATTTTGTAATAGCCAGGGAAATTCAACACAAATATTGAATTTGTTTTCTAATGAATTCACGAATTATATCTTGTTATACACGAAATAATATCCACGTTCACGAATTCCAGATAAAAGCTGGAATTGTCAGGGAAATTGGACAGAGCAGGAATAGTAAGGAAGATGTAATTTATTTTGTGATAGTCAGGGAAATTCAAGACATAAGGCATTTTATTTCAAATAAATCCACTAATTGCATGGTTCCTACAAGCCTGAAATTGTCAGCGAAACGGGATAAACGAGGAATTGTCAGGGTAATATAGGATAGAACTGGAGTATATTCATGGAAAAATAATGTATTTTGTATAAGTCAGGGAAACTCAACATAACATAAAATTTCGCCTAAATCATCGGACTCGAAAACTGACTTGCCAAATGAATTAAAGATGGTGAGTGTATTCATCCGTTATAAAGAAGTAATGGTCAGGAATTTCTATCATTGTAGGTAATCGCTCTCTGAACGAAAGTGATAATCTAAATTCTTGTAAACCTCTCATCCATGAGATCCCTCACCTCAATTTCGTTCCACGATTATGTTTCTGGCATGCTTTTTAGCAAATGCTTCAACATTTTACATACATGTAAAGTTATGTCAGCAGCCCTCGAAAGTTGCCTTATTGGACTGATGTAACAAATCAGGGAACATGCATGTGTTCAAAACTTTAACAAAGCACAAGTGATGGTTATTAAAAAAATACAGGTTTAATAAATTGTGCCACCATGTTATGTAATTTCCTTAATATGCATGCTTGCCAGTACAAATTACTGTCTTCATATACGAGTGCTTCCATAGCTATAATTTGTAATTTATCTTCTTGCCAAAGGTAATTAGAAGTTGTCTTGTATTGCTCATACATGTATGTTAACCCTTGTTAGGATGGAAGGAATAGATTCAAGATAGATCTATTTATTTCATATGACAAAAATGATGAAAGTGTAAAAATTTCTTGGATCAACCAAGCAATTGGTAATGATTACAATGACAATAACCAGTTTTCAAGGGGGGGGGGGGTCAGAGTTTTGTGACGTCATATGTGAGTGGGGGGTGTCTGACCTTTTGTGACTAAGTGTGACATAGGGGGAGGGGTTCAAAAATCTGCCAAAATCGCGTTACGCCATTTATGGACAGTCCCTTAAGACAACTAGGGTCATCTTCGGACAACTAGTTTTCGACAAAATTAGCCATACATGTAAATGTGCACAGTTATTGCGAGCATTCTACATCATATGCTAGACAATTAGGCTGCTTTTGCAATTAACCCGCCCATTATGACAAAAAGCCAAAATTCTTCAAATGTTCTTCAATTAAAATGCTAATTAAGCCAATTATGGCATAACGGTGTCCTCAATTTAGACGGCAAATGGAAAAGTTATGTAAGTAATGGCTTGACGAACGTGTGAAATAATCCACGCTATATAACAGTGGGTGCTGGGATACATACAGGGCGATTTAGTGGATTGTAAACTTCATCTAAGGCTAAATATCTACCACGAGACCAATAGCAAACAAGTACAGTCAGGGGAAGTTGCAAAGAACTTTGAAGAGAAAGTTGAAGAGTGCGTGAACAAATTTAGAGCGGTCGTATAGCGTGCATGGTATTTAGGTGTACGAGCCGTAAACCTTGTTTTTTCAAATTGCAATGTTGGATGTAGGCTACTTCACTTTTGTAGGATTCGGCCCTTACATTATATTGTGCACGCCACTTGCTATTCAAAAAAGCTTTAAATTTTCACCATTGAAATCCGGAAAGCACAGAATTATAATGGGGTATTGCCTTTCTTTAGTGTGGCCTTTTGTTTTGGATGCTCCAATAATGACGTCACTGCATGGCATACAATAGACATCATTGGGTTTACAGCAGTGACTTGGATTCACCAGAGAAAGTGTCCAATTTCTGAAGGGTAACTGAAATAAATATATGCCAGTATATACGCCCATACCTAGCCATATATAACCTAGCCGCTCTTTATATGGGTTTTTGCTATAAATGCCTTTACTAATTCCGGACAAGTTTTTAAGCATACGACCAAAAAAAAGCATCATGTGTAAGAGAATATCCTCTCTAAATGCACAAAAATGTGCCAGTCCCGAGTTGAGAACCATGTCTGAAAGCATGTCCTGCGAATAAGGGCCCTCCATATATAGCGTACTACATGGGAGTAGCACACCCTCACATTCGGCACGGATCGATTTTATATAGAACAAACTTACCTCTATAAACGGTATTCCCTGTGAAACACGACTTGCACACTGGTTTCCTGGGACAGAATCACGATTTTACCTGCGAAGAGCGTACACCAAAGCATGCAACAATGAAATTTCACCCACTGGGAAATCCCAAAATGAGGGGGTAAATGTCAAGTTAAATACAGTAGCATAGTGAATGCATGTTTACCATTTAGAAAAGGGATTTTTATACATGCATGTACTCCAATTAAGTAAAAATGTCTACATCTACATGTACATAGATGCCGTTGTATCTTAGCATATACATGTATTTGTTTTCATATATGTATTATTCGATTTTTTTTATGTTAAAAAACATTTAAAAATTGTAACATATATATTTGTGCATATTCATTAGGATAATAATATCCGATTCTTTATGGTCATCACTTTAGCTAAAACTTCATATATAGTACATCCCTGCAAGTAGCACACCCCATGTTTCGCTCACAATCGGGTGCGTTATTCACAGGTTTCACTGTAACTCAAGAGTATGTGTATGGACAGCACCCTAGTTCATTTTAAAATCTCCCTTCTCAATTTTAACCTTAGTTTTCTTTTTTGCAAGTTCTGTAAAGCCCTTAGCATGATGTCCAGCCAATCAGAATGGCGTCATTTATCGCTCGCTTATTGTGGTCATAGCATATAATCGGCTATCTGCATGCACACGTGCTAAAATTTATGGTGTCCGGCGTGAGTAATGCCTGATTCCCACTGGACGGAAAGTAACGATCTGCTCGCTGCGCGCATGAGCACTTCAATTTAAAACCGACTGCTCTCAGTAGAGGACGCTGCTGAGATAGAAGTTGAAACACAACCACCAACTTTTTTTGTTGCTGCCAGCAGAATTGATTCCGTCCAGTGGGAATTAGGCATAACTCTTATTGCTAATTATTTAATCGTAGATTGAGCTTAATTGTCACCACCAAGAGATATGCACGCGGCTTTTTCGAACAACCCTCGCAACAAATTGCCTGGACGAATTTGTAATTGTGAAATGTCGAGGGCGTCGGCATTTCACCTCGTCGTGTATTACTAATAATACCTTTTTGCCGGGTCGATTTTAACATAAATAATAGCCTGGCGAAAGATTTTCCGTCTCATTACCATTGCTCACTTTTACAAAAGCGCGTTTGCGATTTATGGAAATAGGTGGATCGAGCGATTAGAGAAATTGGCAATAAGGGGACAATGTAGAAGATGCCTCGTGCTATTGTTTGAAGCCTATTTTTAGTGCGTTTTTCTGACACGGTCTTCCACGGCCATGTTGCGGGTCTAAAAATAGGGCGCTTTTACAGGCTGTGGTTTCACGAGGCTATCAGCTGGGCATGGTCGCCGCATGCAGCGAGGCATGCCCCCTAAAAGAAAAGAGCATCATTCTGCCTTGGAAATTGGACGCCATTGGCAGAAGCACGAACCATATATGGCACCTTGAAAAAACACTGTAGGTTGACCTTTTTGTATAATGTAACGCCACGAATTTGGAATCCATTCAACTAAAGGACATATCTGATGGGTCTGTTAGGCATTTCAACTAATTAACGGTCATTCCTATTCCAGCTATATGGGCGCGGCCGAGGGACGTATATAGATCATGGGTACTGATTCTCGAACAAATCGCAAATCTGTTGCAAGCAAGAGTCGATATGTATACTCGTATGGCCACAGGTCAGGGAAGCCAGGGAAATTTTCCCAAATAAAAGCAAAATGCTATCCCTGCACTATTCTCAAACCTGATCTTTGGCAAGCTAGAGTAGCTATATATACTCGTATATAGGCATGGTGGCCACAGGTCAGGGAAGTCAAGGAAATTTTCACAAATAAAAAACAAAATGCTATCTCTGCACGCTGTCTGCATTTTTGCAATTGAACCTATCTTGTTTCTTATCTTTTCTTGTGAAATATCAGTTGTTAAGTTATGTAAATGATTCTTCTCAAAATAAGATTTGGTTTCCTCAATAACTACATGTGTATATATATGCTGTTATAGGACATGTGTCCAACATAGACCTAAGTAGCCTGTGTAACAAATAGCAGTTATATGTTGAGGTTGATAATACTGGTTTTTTATTCTTTTAAATTTTTTTATTAAATTGCATCAACACCAAATAGTGTGCTTTCCTTAGTCAAATTTACTTACCTTCTCTGGGAAACAATAAGGTCTTAAAAACCTTATAATCCAGCTAGACTTGTTACAAAATCTAGTGTTTTGCCAAGCTTCTAATTGCAATTGTTATTTTAATTTTCAGTATGACAAAAAAATTATATGCATTAACGAGTAAGTTTTGGTCAGGGAATTTTGGATTTTAGTCAGGGAAATTGAAAATTTTATGGCTACCCTGATAGTTCGAAATCTCGTTTTTCGTAATTGACTCGACTTATGGTTTAAAATAAGTTGGTTTCCATTGTTTAATTAAAGAATGTTTTTATAATTGCATGTTGCTACAACAAACGCTCAACTAGGGGTAGTTTTGTATCGTTTATGGTTTTAAGTTTTGGAACTTTTCGAACTGTTTTGGATTTTTCAAAACTGAGTGATCGGCATACACTAGCTTTCGGCATTGTATTGTGTGTTATTACTTGTTGAATTATTATTGAGCAGATTTTGGACCCGAATGTCCGGAGAGTTAGGGCACCTGTTTCAAGTAATTTGTTCACAAGGCATTGGTGTGCTTTGTTTTAGAGATGCAATTCTAAAACTGTAGTCTTTAACATGCACTAAAGGGATCCGAAAATCCCTTTTAAGCTCGCAGCTAATTGCAATTATTAAGAAAATATTTGTAGGTTAGCATGTAATGGATTTATTGTTGTTGTTTTAAATAAAAGCTCTTGGGGTTCTTGGTAAATTTTAAGAGAAGAATGATGCAATAAATTATTACAAGATTGTGGAGATGGTCTATAGTACCAAGAAATTCGACAACTTTTGCTTTATAGATTAAAAACAATTTTCACATTTAATGGTACGACTATTCGCTAGCCTAATAATAACAAATAATTTTATTTATATATATATATATATATATCGCCCAGGGGGTGGTTGATATAAAAACCTGAAATCTGAGGTCTGTATTTTCAGATATATACCGACCCCCATGCGATATGAGATATACCCGGAGAATTTTTTCCCCTTGATTCGTTTCATTTTGGTTGACCCTTGGGTATGTCACAGGAATTTTGGTTGACCCCCGCTTTTTCTCAGATAAAAAACCCCCAGAAAAAAATAAAGTCAAGGTGATCATTTGCAGAACATTGCAAATTGCGTTCTAAAACAGCGTTTTTAAGCAACAAGACAATAATTTGTTAGGCATGTTGGCATATATTTTTGAATATTCAAAACCTATGGCATTGCCTTTAGATTTTGGGGTCAATTGATAGCCAAACTATTTGTGGGATTGGACAAAACCGTCATCATTTTTGCACGGGATTACTCATGAAGGACCTCACAAGAACACAGGTCTTGAATTCGGACCTGTGTCTATAGGATGCCTCGTGATGCATGCCTGCACTGACCGATGCCCAAGCTCTAGTTAAGCGTGAAATAATAGAAGAGGCGATATAGGCTCATCCCAGAATCCTGTCGCCATATATAGCGCTCCTAGTGCGTCGAAAATAGCATATATAGGAAATAGGAAAAGGGATTTTCCGCCAAACATTCTTCTCATATCTTCCTCGGCGGCAGCTGATTGCAGGAATGGCGCTGGAGCGAGCCATTCTTGCACGGGGGATTCTTAGGGTAAAAACATAGTGCTATAGTGCTGTAAGCGATTAAAGAATCGCTTCATTCTAGAATGATTCTGGAATCAATGATTGCAATCGAACATCTTGTTTTCGATACCATTCAGAACTCATTAAAATCAAGAATGATTCTAGAAAAGACAAACTCGTTTGTGATTCCTGGAATCATGCTAGAATCATGTGGAGCTCTATTCTTTGATGCGCTGCTATAGCTATACTAGTGCTCGTGCATCGCGAATCGCATGTATGTCTTTAGGAATCATTCTAGAATGAAGTGATTCTTTAATCGCTGATAGCACTATGAAGTACTGACAAGGCACATGATCTCGTAAGCTATACATCCAAATAAAAAATTGCTTAGAATGAAAGTATGATGTTGTAGAGGTATCCCCCACTAGGACCTAACCTGACCTAAATTAATCAAGCCAAAAACGCAAAAAAAAGCCAAAAAAGAACCAATGGGCGCTTAGTCTCTTGGCAAGTCACAACAGCTGACTATAGAGCACTTATGCCCTTGGCAAATGTCATAATAGATGAAATATGTAAATTTATTGCCAACAGCTTGTTTGTTTATGTAGGTGCTGTGTATAAATGATATAAATACGGATAAATTAATAATTTTTCATTTTTCCAAAAATGGAGCTTGGGAGCCACTTATACAGGCCGATCGGTATTTGGATCTCAAATTTTAATGAGGTTTTCATTGGATCTCCCTTCCCCCGTTGTTGAACTCTGGGTTCTGTTTTCATTTAATGTTGCATTAGGCGTCATTTGAAACCCACCAAAACACAGCACCACACCCATTGGAACAGCATGGTATGGAGCCCTTTTAATGATGTGGTTAGCTTTAGATCACACCTATTTATTCGCTGCTGATTAAGTGGGAAGGAACCTTTGCATCTAGAACCTCTACAGTGAAACCTGTGAATAGCGCTACATTGGGACCGAACAATGGGGTGTGCTACTTGGAGGGATGTGCTATAGGAAGGTTTAGCTAAAGTGATGACCATAACGAAACAAATATTATTATCCTAATGAAGATGCACAAATATATATGTTGCAATATATGATATATATAGAATGTGATAAATATAGAAAACAAATATATACGCTCGTATACAACTGCATTTATGTAGATGTGGCCATTTTTACTTAATTGGGTGTTGTATCTAAATGGTATATACACATACATTCACTATGCTAATGTATTTTATTTGACATTTGTCGCCCTCATTTTGGGATTTCCCAGTGGGTAAAATTTCATTGTTGCATGCTTTGGCGTACGCTCTTTGCAGGTAAAATCGCGATTTTATCTCAAGAAACCAGTGCGCAAGTCGCGTTTCGCCTGGAATACGCTATATAGAGGTGATTTGTTCTAAAAAAATTGTTGTAAAAATTAGTCGTGCGAATCAGTCCATGAAATTTGAAGGGTCATGAAATACTTTGTATGACACCCTGTTTCTTATTGTTACGATTGCACTGGTGTTCTCCATTTAATATCATTTTAAAATGATGTTGATGCAGTGAAAAATCCATTGAATAAAGCATGGGCAATGCAGCTATTCTCGGTTTTAGCTTGCGCTGCTTTTCCAAACATTTTGGAAATTGTTTGTATAGAATGCAGGGAAGTCGTGTACCAGTCGTTTTAATAGATCGCCTAACAGGAATTAAACAAACGTAAAACTACCCCCTCCAAGACTCCATTAGCGTGCCTTCACCCCTGGACGATCCCCCCTTCTTTTTCCTCGTGTTTATTCAATCGATAAAATCAAGTGTTGTCTCCTGCTAAGGACATCAACCTGCCATTCACATGTTCTGTACGAATTGCACTTTATCCCTCCTTTGCTCCTGTTTCATTCCTTTCACCGAACCCAGAATGGATTAAAACATCATCCCGAACGTCCCTATTTTCCCCTCCTTATCCATGCCACCTCCGGCTATAAACTAACAGGCGCATGAGCAGTAGGGCCCTGGAAAAAAAAAGCAGACGTTAGAGTTACGTCACCGGCATTATGTGACGCATAACTGGGAACAGATTGCGAAAATGAAATTATTACGAGCTGGAACTGGGTCTCATAATGGGGTCGTCCGTTAAGTACGTCCATCAGGTTTTCAATTTTAAATCTGCTATCTGGTAATGAATGTGTAGGTACTGGATGGAATCTTACCCCTGAAGGTTGGCAATCACACATGGCATCTGTGCATTGCAAGATTCATAATCGCAAAAGTCGCTTAAGCTGGAGACTGTTCTCAAGCACGGAAGGGGTCGTCCGTTAAGTGCGAAGCATCATAGTTTTCAATTTTAAAATTACCATTTTGATGCTGTAAAATGGATCTTTTTGGTTCTGTATTGAATCTTACCCCTGAAGATAGGCAATCACATATTGCATCCGTGCATTGCCATGCATACTCATTATTGAAAAAAAATACAATTTCTGGAGACTGATCTCAAGTACGGAAGGGGTCAACAGTTAAATACGGCCATCCCGGTTTATAAATTTTAAATTTGTCATTTTACTGTTGTTAGGATAAATAAATATTTTCTGAATGGATTCTTACACATGTTGTTAGGCAATCACACATAGCATTTGTGTATTGCAAGTTTCATAATCGCACAAGTTTCTAAAGCTGGAGACTGATCTCAAGCACTGAAAGGGTATAGTTCGTAAAGTGATGGTATCATGGTTATCAATTTTAAAATTACCATTATGCTGCTGCTATAACGGTTGTTTAGGTTCTGTATGGAATCTTGCCCCTGAAGTTAGGCAATCACATGTTGCATTCATGCATTGCCCAACTCATAATTGAAGAAATATAGGATCTTGAGACTGATCTCAAATACGGTAGGGGTCGTCTGTTGAATGCGGCCGTTTTCAATCTTGCTGATATGTGGATGGATGAATAATACATGTAGGTTCTGAATGGAATCTTATCCCTTGTAGATAGGCAAACACATCTAACACTGTTGTATTGCTAGGTTCGCAATTGCGTCCTAATTGGGCTTAAGGCTTTTTGTGTAGTTTTAACCCCCGGCCACACTAGGCTGTAAACGCGCGTTTGGCTAGCCTCAAACAGGGCATCGAATTTAATTTAAATTCTAGAATTACAAAATTTGCACATTAATATACATGTATCTCGTGCGAAAATTCTTTTTTTAATTCAAAGCCTTATTTGAGGCTAGCCAAACGCGCGTTTCCAGCCTGGTGTGGCTTGGGGCTTAGACAGCATTTAATTGGATCCAGATTTAACGAGGTATGTGTACACTGTATGTACTGTATAACTGGTCAATTATTAATCAGCGATTAAGTATCCGTAATTAAATTTTAACTTCTCAAGCCTGGCTTTAATTTGAACAAAGACGTGAAATCTTGAGACTCGCCAGGATTAGCACGACTAGTTGGGATTTTGTGGAAATTTAAGAGCTTTTCATTTCTTCTCGTTCACTTAGTATGCGTCTCACAGAAAGCATTTTCTTTCATTCTGATAGTTGGCAAGGAAGAGAGGAAGAGCCATTTGTATTTATGACTTATCGATTTTATTATTTGAACCCCCATCCCCCATATTGTCAGTCAATCACATTTGGGGAATTGCCCAATTTGTTGGGTTGAGAACCTATAATAGTTGGGGTCGGTATAGGGCTGCTAAGGTTCGGAAGATTCACGTCAAGGGGCAACGTTTATACAGCAATAATTGGGTCAAGGTCATTCGTGTTAGTGCAAATATTTCAGCTTTTTCAAGCACAATGTGACTGGTCACGTGCCTTCATCAGGTTTCCCAATGCTCTGAATAACATGGAGTTGTCAGGGGATTTAACTTTTGGGGCTGTTCATAAATGACGACACGTGATTTTGGCAGATTTTTGAACATCCTTTCTCCCTGTGTCACATTTAGTCACAGAAAGTCAGACCCCCCTCAAATATGACGTCACAAAGCTCTGACCCCTCCAACCTCTTAAAAACTGGTTGTTGTCATTCTAATCTGTATGTATAATGTGGCACTGCACTCTGATATTGCAGGAGAAAACATGTATTAAAAAGGAGGCAATAGAAAACTGAAATTTGCAAAAATAAGCTAACACAAAAGTCGAATGATGTCTTTAGAAATGGGGAATTCCCCTTTTAACTCCCTTTAACATAATTTTATGTTTAAAAATACGAAGGTTAGCATCTGTTTATACACGTGCTTTTGTCTACGCTTACAACTATTTAATGGCATGGACATACACTAACCTACGAAAACAAACTGTCATTTAGTTATGATTTTTAATTCTGATATGACAAGGATAAATGTTGTAATAGTAGTTTGTGTTATACCAAGTTGAATTCTAGGTGGTCATATGCTAAACATTGTAAATTGTGCTCTGCTTGTAAATTGGAAAACATTGCCTTATTTTTAAATTTTCAGTTGTCAGCATGGATAGGGAAAATGGTTTTAAAAACTGGAAATGTCAGGGAAGTTAAAAATGTAATTTTTGAGGAAACCCTTGATTACGTTTTTGTCACACCCTGTATCATGAACTTCGTAGCCTGAGGCGGCATCTCCCGGCTATTTAACGCAACTTATTCGAAACGATTAAATGAAGCCGTGTTGAAACAATTGTCGCCATATTGGGAAACAAAACGCGGCGTTGACTTGACAATATAATTCACGCTCTGAATTTTCGTAAATTTATCCAAATTTTATTTGAGATGAAATTCGTGAATGTACCTCTTGACCGATTTTTTTGGTTAGGCAGTTGTTCTAAATACGGCCAACCAAATTTAACTTATCAATACAGGATTCTATAAAAACTCGGATTAAATAGCCATTGATTGACAGCAACAGTACGTGTCGAGTGGCCTATTAATCCATATCCTTCATGATCGGTGTCATTCGACCGTTTTACTGTTAATGTCGCTAGGGGTTACAAACTTTCTAGGTTGTGTCATTAACCACATCGTGGCATGCTGATTCAGGCATTTTGAATTCTAAAAAGAAATCCGTATCCTAGAACAACGTCTATTAAGTACGAGTCATTCATTTATGAAACGCCCACGTGTTGCGCACATTCGCTCTGTCTAGCAATTACAAATTATGAATGAAATGATAGCAGACCTAGGGGGAAAGAAATTCAAACAATGTGGTTTTATCATGGGATTTTTGCATTGTGATTGGGGGGTGATTTAATGTGCCCGAATTGGTGGGTTAGATATACAACATGTACATGTAGGCTACAGTCATAACATTTACAAATATCTATGTATTTCAAATTGGTGCACTAAATATCAGGAAAGTTGGGAAATGTACTTGAAATTGGGGCCAAACGCTGCTAATCGAAAAAAAATGATTTTGGTAATCGAGCTTATTAGAAGAACTACTTTGTCTTTGTATTACCCAACGTATATTTTGTGAAATTTCTCCCAAAATTTCATGGATTTCTGATTTAAAACTCGAGAGTCTATACAGATTTATGGTAATTGGTAGCGGGTCCTTGAAAATTAAAGGGATAGCCCTAAAATCCATGAAATGTGCTTGAATTTCTTTCAAGAAAATGTATTGCACACCCTGTATATAACATGTTTTTAAATTTGTAAACTTTGCTTAGGGCTTTTGTTGCAGACCATACATAGCTAGTTTTCGAAATCTAATGCTTGAATAACGGTATTAAATTTTAAGCAGCTTATTTTTGGTGTGTTTTGAAAACATAGATTGCATTATAATGTTGTGACTATTTCGTTTAGAATGCCGTATTGGACAATACCACACTAAGTTTGCAAGTATGCAATCTCATATATCCAAATTGTTGATATCTGATCAGTAATAACTAAGGTGGCGTCTTTGAAGATTAGGTTCTTGAACAAGATAACGTTGATGTGGCATAAAAGGCATGGTCACGTCTTAGATTAAATCCAAGGATTACTCGCCATTGGAAAGTTAGCTTATCAGGGACTTAGCCTGGGGTTTAATCCACGACATGCCCGCACCTATTATTTCATTTACCCGCGACGATCGTACAAATTCATTGTAAGAGCATTTACACTAGTGACCTGAAACTTCTGCTCTTGACGCATGCACCTCTGCCTCTAGTAACATTATCACTATAACCTTGGTTTGATAGCTTGATAACTTCATCAAGCGTCATAATTTGAAACATTGTTGTCATATGTCATTCTCTATGTTGGGTTTTGCCTCCAACATATTCATGCAGAATCTAGTGCCACCCAAACAAAAAAGATCTATCAAAATTCTGCAGGATTCATCCTGCTGATCGTCTGCAGAATTATGGTGACTTTTTCCGCCAAATCATTTTAGTAGATTTAATTTCCATCCTAATCATGACTGAATTTTAGACTATGAATACCCTAGTCATACCACCAGCAGATGACATTCAGGTTGTTTTGCTTCCACTTTTTGTTTCTGGTTTTGCAAAAATCGGTTTTTTATCCTGTTTAAATTTGGCGTAGTCATGTATTTTAGCCAATTGGCTTCCGGATGGAATCGGATAGGGTTATTTCCGAAGCAAACTATAAGTGTTATAATGGACGAGGTCCACGTTACGTGCAGCGCTCCCTTGTGGTAAAAAGTTGCAATTTTCCTAGGGGATAGAATCACGATTTAACACAGAACCACAACATAATTAAACCTTATCTAGCGATATAATTATGATACTAAAATGAAACTTTGTAAAGTTTTAAGATAATATGAAATATAATGTTGTGATTTTTTTTTTTCAAATTTTTAAAATAATGTAGTAATTTTATGAAATATTAATGAAAAAAACATCTTTATTGCCTGCTATTGCGACCGTCTTTCCCCTAGAAGTTTGAATACTTCTACGCTACACTTGCGCATGCGCTGTATTGTAATGCGGACCTTGTCCATTTAACCCTCAGTAAATGGTTCACCAAGATGGCGGATCTGACTTCAGTTGGACTGCTCGTGCAGACCGAGTGGATGTAGGCCTTTGTGCACATTGGCTTTGAATGAAATCCGAGTCGTGCTTTCTTTTGTATTTTTAATCCAAACTTTTCTGCACTCGAGTCAACAATAAATAATACGACGTACATCTCGGTTGCTTGGAAATGGTAATAGTCAGGGTTTTTTTTTTTAAAGGAACGCTGGGCATTTTGATATTGGCAGAGAGTAATCGCTAGATGGGAGCAGAATGTTATACCAAATCTTTTCATCTGGTAAGAAGGGTCCTCCTTGGTTGCTACCGTCCCTTCAACAGGGTTACTATAGTAAAAATCTGTTGTTACCTAGTTTACGAATCGTCCTCGTAACCCACCACTTAGCCTTCACCTTTTGCGCACTGGCCGAAGCCACCCTCTATCTCAGCATAACATATATATATTTCGGCACAATTTTGCATTTGGACCACTTTAAATTTGTTTGGAAAACGGCATGAAGCACGAGTCGTCATGGGGACATTTGCTTTCAAATTTTTGATAGTGCACTCGAAGCTTTTGCTCTTTTTTTTTTCTGCACATCAAACAACTCTGGAAGTCAAGAAGTCCATGTAGTTTGAATTATTTAGCAAGAACTATGGACACAAAAATCTGACAATGAAGAAGTCCAACTGTAACTTTGAGCATTGCAAAAACTCTGGAAATGAATCGAAGTCCATGCAGTTTCTACCATTTAAAAAATCGCTGGTAATCAAGAATTACACGCAAAGACCATGTCGTTTGAACATCTAATAGGGCAACAATGGAACGGATTTTTTAAAGTTTATGTGGAAATATAACTCACATATAACTCAAAGCAATGGCGATTGAACTAATAAGATGCTCAAGACGTCAGGCACGTGCTTGCTATTCTCTTTTGCTCTTCTCTACAACGTCTTTTTCTTTTACATTGACATTATACAATAATCCGCTCAAATTTGTGCACTAATGCTTAATGAGGAATAGGATTTCCAGCTTAATAGCCTATAGCTTGGCCACTCAAGTATTAATCTCAAACATGGAGACCTTCAGGAAGGTCGTCAACGACTTTTGTAAAGTATCACTCCCATTTGAGATGTTGCATTGAATATCAGTGCTCAGTCATCCATCATTGAATGAACCTCACGACTTTAAAAAAAAAAAAAAAGCCATTTAGTATGGCGTGCCAAAGAGAAAAATAAGTTTGCTTTTTTGTATTTTTCTTAATTTTTGATGAGTTTTAATAGGAAAATTGTGCCAGGGTGGATTCGGCACTATCTTTCATGGAATTTGTTCGATTTTTTATTTCGTCTAAGACAAGATCATTGTAACTGTAATAGTATACATGTAGCAGCCACTTAGCATTTGTTTCAAACATTAGAGGAATTGAGCATGGTTTCCTTTAATCTTAACGACATTGGCAGCACTGTTTCTTTTGCCAATGCGCATCCGTGGGGACGATGTTAATAGGTTTGCGGTTGAGGGGAGATGACAATGTCATTAGTTTAACGTGATACCACAACGACTTTTACGGCGCATAACTTATTGATGCGCATGCGTAATAGTGTGTTTATCGTTCTCGGTAAGATTAATGGAAACCAGCTCAATTCCTCTATTAAACCACACTTACCGGTAAATGAGCACAGTAAAAGGCAGACTATCCAACTTCGAGGTGGATCCTATTTAGTAAGTCTTCTTAACTTTTAATTGTAAGTCATGAAGTGAAATTGAAATTAAATTAGGTTTAATGCATATAGCCATGTAAAACTTTGCAGTTCTTCGGTAATATCAATATAAACCCTTAATCGTCCAGTTTTGAAGGGAGTCCTGTTCTAACTAAGGAATGCAATCACGGTAAAACATACAACGTTTATAAAACATTAAATATTTTCGAGATATGAGCTTTATTTGCATATCTGTAAATACATGCTACTTTGGTATAAGATATTTTTTATGATCAAATTAATTTGCTAGAACAAGTATACGAGACTCAGTAAAGTTATATAGTTTCCGAGTATCTCGTATTATGGTCGGTTCTAGAGAAACGAGCAGCTCTATATGACAAGCTATTGAATTTGGAATTTGGATAAAGTGATCAATAGAGCCTTTTTATGTGGAAAGCTAATGAAGCCATATGGAAACACTGTTGCATTGTAAGAAATAAGGCTATTTTGAGAATCTCGATAACGATTTGACTCGTAACTTATATATTTGAAATTAGGAAAACTTTGTGAAATAAATGACAAAAAAGTGTAGACATGTTAATGTTAGGTTTTTACGAGTTTGAATTTGCCAACGATTGTTCACACTATTCAGATATTAAGGTCTCTCACTCCTACAAGGATTTAAAACCGTTTTTATTGAATCAATATCACGGAGAATATACATTCGTTATAAAAATCACGATTACGTTTACCACGACTAAAACCCCACCCTTGAAAATAAACCCTCTTAGCCATGTTTACACCATACTGGGCCTAGAAAAAAACTCGGGTTTGTGACCCGGGTCGAAGGTTATACTAAGTGATGATTTCGCACAATTGTTTGCAATTATCTGCGAGGATAAAAAAAAAATTATAATTAAACTTAAATGCATGATGCTTTAAGCAGCCGTAAATGCTGAGATCCTTGACTGAAACTCCCCTCCAACAGATTCCCCTTCTGGTGCACAGCTTCAACAAAGGTTTATTTAACAAAAGTTTGCCATATCTTGAAATTTTGTCTAGGATCATGATTTTTATTACTCAAAACCCCAATAGTGTCTTAGCTTTTGTAGGACGAGCAAATAAGTGACTGGAACGTTATATAAGATTTCAACAGGCATAGTAGACCTATATCACCTATTTGCAGGGTTGTCTCAAAATCCACTTTTAAACAACATCCCTGGTAGATACCTTCCTTTAGAGCAATTTAAGGTCCTTAACTCGTTCCTTATAATCCAAAGGTTGTGTTCTTGGGTCACATGCCCACCATCTTGAGTTTGCATTTTCAAGTGCAGTCGTGGAAGCCATCTTGGGTCGCAATTGGCCCAGTGTGCGCTCCATACTTCTTTACATTCCATAATTGTTCAAATAATATGGAGATGTCAAGAAGTACGGGGCTCAACACTGGCATTTTTTTTAAGTTCCCACTCAAAGGTCCGGTGTTCCAAGATGGCGTCGGCGTCCTTCTTCCTGAAGCGCGTCCGGTCAATGCCACATTTTGGTCGCAAAATGAGTTCACATGTGGTGAAAATCTTGAGAAAGAACGTTACAGACCCTCTCTATACCCTTCCCCAACTTTCCTCACCCCCTCACCCAAGCTCTCCTATATCAGCTTACTGTAGTTTTTTTTTTTTCTGAGAGGCGCCACCGTCGTTTTGCCATTGGTAAAAAGTTGTCAACTGCCAGGCTGCCACCCACGTGAAACCGTCGTCACTGAAGGCCTAAAATACAAAAATGTGCATCGCAATTCAAACGTCCGTTTTTCATCGCCATTCTTTTCTTGTTCAATAAGCAAGCAAAAATCTTCGTACAATGCAACCTTTGACCCCGAACTTTGAACGACCGACTTTCGATTATGTTAACTGAGATATTCCAAAACTTACATTATCTGAACCCTCGACTGCATGGGTTGCACCCCGAAATCTCGTTTAGTACCCAGGACCTGGGTTGCATGGCTACACGATATGTGTCCAATCGTTTCGGGTCTGAAATAGGTTTGTTCGTAAACTGATCTTTTCGGTCGAATATGGTGTGATTCAGCACATCACGGTCAATGACATGGTGGCGTCCTCGTAAATTAAAATTGATCGGTCCATAAGTGAGTCAATGGGTCCAGCAACGAACTCATTGCAAATGCTATTTATATACCCTGCATGCGGGCCTCACCATCCCTCCCCAAAAACTTGAGATCTGGGCTTCCAGACTGGTCGTTTACACTTGATGAGCAATCAAGCTTTCCAGCACAAAATATTTTTGTGAGTCCTGATGGACTCAAATTTCTCATGGTCTTAGGTTGCTGAAATATCACGGGCATGGTTTGGAATATCTGTGGCATTTCAACATCCTAAAGCATTAGGGCAAACGCTGTTAAGCACAAGCCGACAACGCTTTTCCCGCGTAATTAGATGCGCGCATGAACAGTGCATGCGCAAATGTAATTACGCGAAAAAAGCGTTGCCGGCTTGTGCTTAACAGCGCTCGCGTGAAGGAGGCTATTATTTAACATATTAGCTGTTGTCAATTAAGAAACGGCTGAAGACAGACTATATGACGATTTCAGGTTTTCGGAAAGTTTTCGAAAGTTTTCGGAAGTAGTACTTGAGTCCTGGTTAATCTAAGTTTAAAAGGTCCTAGGTGTTGATGCACACTGCGATAACAGACTTTTATGTTAAGACTACCAATTTGAAATCATATTTAGTACTGATAAACTTATTTAATGTTAATGACAAAAGACGTTATCGCAGTAACTAACACCAGTACCACAGTTGCTGAAATTGCTCAGCTTGAGACCGAGCTGCGGCTCAAGTCCTAGGATTTGTATGCAATTTGGTTTACTTGAGAGGCAAGCTGAACAATTTCAGCAACTGATAAGGGTGTAATATGCCCTACCTAATGCGATTTGGCGTTATAACAGGCGATTAAAGATGTTTTAAACAAAACCGGCTTTAATCGTCGATTACACTATAGTTTGGGAAAGCCATTTTTAGAGTATTCGGTTCATGGACATATTTTTAAAATCTAATGTGAAGTTTTCTACTGTAGTTGGTCACCGGAAAGTTGTGCACAGGGAGAAATCCGCACACTGCAATATCTGGTAGTTAAGGCCAATTTGGGTTAGGTTAGTTGTGCGGAGTTGTCCTTGGGTGGAACTTTCTTAGAACCATTACGCAAAGAAATGCAGTCGAAATTCGTTCCAAAACAAAAATTGGAATTTAGAATAAGAAAGTCAGTGAAGAAGCAACGGAAAAAAAAAAATATAAAACCATATCTACCCTCAATGCTGCCGAAAATGATGCCATCTCCTGTCTGTGGTGAACAAGGCTCCCTTGCTGCCAAAAAATGTTTCGTATGGTCGCAAGGGCGGCCCACCATACCCTATTTGGCATTCCCCGATTGAGTTACACGTCTATCCCCTTTTTTTTTTCACTCTCCAAACTTGGAAGGATGGAATGGAAGTGAAAATATCCGAAATTACCAAAAATAAGCGAGGATTTCTCTCAATGGCGCATGAGGAGTTAATCCATTGGATGGTATACTGAACGATGTCTTGTATCCTGTTCCAGAGATGTTGGAACAACGTGCTGTTCCCGAAGTTCTTTGTGAAACTGTTGCGAATGCTGGTGTGCAGCCCTACTTAAAGGGAAGCCTCACCCCTGGCCTGCCCTCCCCGTCATCTTCCGTGGGGTCGGAGTCAAGATCCAGAACCCCACCCCCCTTCTCCCCCCCAGCTTCTCAAGTCCTCATCCTCGGTTCGCTTCCTAATTCTCGTCTTGGCGTCATCCTTTTTTGGCCATGCCCCTCTGAGATATCCGCCTTCGAACCCTCCCAAAATTCCGCCTGGTCCTGGTCGATGCTATTTTTGGCCCGCCGGCTGGCACGCCGCTAGGGGGCGCCTGAAGCATGGTGACTGTCCGGCTTGGTTGCAACCAGCTTCTGGTAACTATTTGGGGCGAAAAAGTTTCTTGAACTCTCCAGAGGACAAGACAGGGAGACGCCAAATTTTGGAACTACACTTTCACTTTAGCATCCTTATGAGGTCACCACGTTTTTTTTTAGGATTTTGAATTAAGACTTTATATTGACGGTTGGTTGCACCAGTTTCTGGTAGCTAGACTGTTGTGCTTGGAGCAACAACAAAAAACGATTCTTGAACTCTCCAGGTTACAAATTAGAGATGATGTTCTCACCAGATATTCCCATCCCCTGTCAATCAATTATTATTGCTGTTGCACGTTGCATCATCTAGTCTACGGGACATGGTACAGTTGAACATCAGCATCGTTTTCAGATAGATTTTAACCTACATGTATGTGATAGTCTCGTCTGTCTAATAGCCCCAGGCCACTCTAGGCTGTTTCCGCGCGTTTGGCTATAGCCTCAAACAAGGCTTTTAATTAAAAGCGAATTTTCGCACGAGATATTAATGTGCACATTTTTTAATTTAAATTAAACTCGATGCCCTGTTTCAGGCTAGCCATACGCGCGGAAACAGCCTAGTGTGGCCTGGGGCTTAGGCTACTAGGGAAAAATCGCATAATGTCTCATAGAGAAAGTCTATGAGATTATGGAACTTTCTAATGAGACTATATGAGATTATGGAACTTTTTTATGAGACTATATGAGATTATGGAACTTTCTTATGAGAATATTTGAGACATCCAATGGGGCTTGCTGAAACTCCAAAATCAAAGGGATTTTATTCTATGGAACTCTATGGCTAGAGTCTTGATTGCTTGTTTTATCGAAATTCAAGAATTATTTGTTTATTGTTTTTGCAAATGTCTCGGGAGAGGGTTTTTGGTCCACTGGTCAGATTTCGTATAATGACACTCCAGCTTTTAGCACACAAAAAAATCAAAATTTAGACACTTCTGGTAGCATGTTGGCAACGCTGTCTAGTGAGCACAACCAGCATGTTAGTCATCCTATAGATTGTGTATCACTGTCGCACCCCTCGAATTTTGAACTATTTTTGATATAGGGTGGTCAGCTTGGTTTAATGACTTTAAAAAAGTGCTATGACGCTATCTCTCGCAAACCCTGAATTTGAAAATGGGATTGGCCAATTGAACGGACCAGACATAAGTGGCGAAAAAGTTTTAATATACATCCAGGCCATCATCATCGTCGTTATCGTTCGGCTTATAAGTGCTTTAATGAAATCTTTTTGGACCACATCAAACCCGACCCCCACCCCCCACTTCTCACCAATTTAGCTATCATCTGCCGACCCTGTAATGAATTTCAATTGAAGTTTTTGGGAGGACGCATGACGTGGTACTTGGCCATGCTTATGACTAAATTTGTTTTCGAATTAGTTTGACAAATTTCAATTTTTTTATGATTTTACGTGGAGCGTTGTCTAAAGAGAAAACAGATTTAACCTCAAATTGTAATAGCTCTTTGCAGTTGAATTAGTTTTAATAGTTAAGAGGGTTGCATACCAGAATAGGCCATTTTTTCTCAATAGTTGTTGTATTTAATTTTGGAAACTGTTAGGAACAAATGGAATGTACGAGAGCCTAGCATAAATATTCTATTATTTGTTTAAATTTTTTGTTTATGTACATGTGTATGTATTTCATGGAATTATGACTGTAAAATTTACCAAACCCTCTACAATTATAAACTTAACAGACATATTTCCACGAAATGGAATATACATATACATAAACAAAAAATGTAAACAAATAATAGAATATGTATGCTAGGTCCTCGTACATTCCATATGTTTCTAACAGTTTCCAAAATTAAATAAAAAATTAATTTAAAAAAGGCTTATTCTGGTATGCAACAAAGTTGGGTTAAAATTCAACCCAATAATGAGTGCTATATGGAGAAACATTGGGTTGAATTTAAGTGTAACAACCAAATGTTGGGTTAAAGCTATACACAACATTGGGTCACAGTTATTAACCCAAGTTACCCAACGTTGGGTGACATTTGGTTGTTACACCAAAGTTAACCAAATAAATGTTGGTATATAGCACTCAATATTGTGTTGAATTTTAACCCAACGTTTTTAGTGTGCATGCCCTTATGAAAAAAAGTGATTGCCAATTGTTTGCAGACAAGTTGTTTGCAAACAAAACTAGTGGTATTTGTTTTGAATACCACTAGTTGGTTGCAAAATGGTGATATGGGCTATCAAAATTGGTGGTTTTTGAAACAAATATCACCAGTTTGCAAACAATTCGCCTTCAAACAATTGACAATCACTTTTTATTTTCATAAGGGCATGCTCTTTAACTTTAGTTCAAACTCAGTGCAAGGTGCTAATTTTTTTTTAATAAATTCCTAACTTTTTTGATGAAAGTCTTCAAAGACAACTCTTGTTCATGTTTATGAACACGTGCGATTTAATATGGAATATAAGTGCTCATGATTGCTCAAGCCAGGACAAGCACAGAAAGAAGTGGTGTAACTTACACGCAGCAAAACGTTGCCGGTTAACCGATCAAAAGTCGGTCTGGAGATGACGGATCCAGACATGTCCTAGAATCCTCACACTGGGGACATGGAGTCAAGCTTTTCGGAATCATGTTTAACCCCTTGAGTAAGGGCCGAAACGCGGGTATCCGATTTCGACTAACTTCGCTTAGGACCAATTTCAAAAAATGTGGCATGGCCGGCGCGTGCGTTTTTTTTATCCCTCTTCTCGCGCTGAAATCTCGCCGTTTCCCGTCTGTCCCCCGTTGGCGGCGTTTGAAAAGCCTGATGCTCGTCGCAATCGTATTTATATAGGACAGCCGATGCAAGATGGCCTCCCCGAAAGCCACCCCTGGCATTCGCACATGCCTACAGTCGTCACCCCCCCATCCCCCCTTAAGCTCTCGCACACCCTCTCCAAATCTTTTCCTTCAGTGCCTCCTAGACTACGGAGTCTCTCGTACAAAAGCCGTTGCTAGGAGGACCCCCGACACAGGCTCGGCTCGGGTTTAGGCCTAGTGCCATGGCTGCTTCTTGCCTGGATTCTGCCTTGGTTTTGTGTCCTGCATTCAAAGAGTCCACCCCCACTTTCAATCCATAATGAGAATTCCACTTTTAATCCGGGTCAAAGTGAAAGTGTTCGTTAAATCGTGTGAGGAGCTCGGGTTTGCAACCCATACTCCTCGTTGAGGGGCTGTCCATAAATGACGTCACGCGATTTTGGCAGATTTATGAACCCACTCTCTACCCTATGTCACACTTAGTCCCAAAAGTCAGACCCCCCAATTATGAATGCACAAAGCTCTGACCGTACCCCCCCCCCCTTCCCTCTTCAAAACTGGTTATTGTCATTGTAATCTGTATGTATAATGTATCATTGCACTCTAATATTGCAAGAGAAAACATGTATTAAAAAAGGAGGCAATGGAAAACTGAAATTTGCAAAAATATTTTGATCAAACTCGTTTTTTAAAGTAGCGCATTTTGATTTTTTGATGTGACATGTCACACTTCTTAACTCCCCCCCTCCCCTCGCCACACATCATCACAAATGTGTGCCTCCCCCCTCCCCCCTAGTGCGTGACGTCATTTATGGAGTGTAGGCATGTGTTTGATTTAGTACTAGGCTATAACTCCTTATAGTTAGCTATATAAACCTAACCTATAATTACCCAAAATGTGTGCGAATTCAGAGTGTGCGGAATTTTCTTCGTGTGCAGCTATCCGGTCACCAAACTACCCTTTATATACAGTGCCACCTATGGTGCATTCCTTTGGCTCTAAGATGCAGCTTTAAGTATGCTCTAAGTTGGCTCTAAGTATACAGTGAAACCTGTGAAGGCTGTGAATAGCGCACCAGCTTGGGACCGAACCATGGGGTGTGCTACTTGAAGGGATATGATATCAGCTAAAGTGATGGCCATGCACACACCCAAGGGTATACATTGTACATGCACGTGCTATACATATGCAACTGTACATATCATGTACCTGTACATGTATACAATATATTTTTCCATAATTAAGATGCACAAAGAAAGATGTTGCATTTTTAATGGTTTTTAACATAAACAAAACCAAAAAAATTGCTTTGGCAGACGTATACGCTCTTCACAGGTAAAATCGTGATTCTGTCCCAGGAAACCAGTGTGCAATGTAAGTTTGCTCCATAAAATCGATCCGTGCCGACTGTTATGGTGCGCTACTTCCAGGTAGTACGCTTATGGCGGGCTCATATTCACAGGTTTCACTATAGTTCATATATTTCTTTTGTTGAAGCACCAAATGTCTGAACATTGCCTATAGCATGACAAAATATTATGTCCAGATATTGTAATATTGCGACGAGAAAAGCCATTTTGACAGTGTTAAAACACATTATTACATGTTCTAGATGATTGCAAATTAACTTTGTTTGATATGCAATGCTCAACTCATGGCATCATGAGTGAATATGTTGATAACAACGTTTCAATGTGGGGTATAGTCCTTTTTTAATATTTTGCATTTTCTTTATTTTTGACAAAAGATTGTTTAGAATTGTATAGGCTTCTTAATGCCTAGCTCTTTTAGGCGCATTTTTTGAAGGAACTCCCCTCATCTTGAACGCATATACATATTTGTCTTTTTTAAAAAAATAAAAAACGCAATGCCCAAAATATTTTTGTCTGGACGGACAGGAAACCCATATTTTCGTTCCAAATGTATGTCTCCTCTTGGTTACGCTTTTTAATGTGCAAGGGCCATTTGCCTTTTGAGCATTTCCCCCTCTCTTTTGGACAGCTGGAAGCGGGATAAAAATAGGATTAATACTTCAGTTGTTCTTAAGATGGCTAACTTGAAAGTTCTTTTTTGTAATGTGTGTGTATGTGTGTGAGTTGTCAAAACGCAGAGTAGGGAAAAAACCATTACTCCCAGTTTACCCCCTCAAGATCCTCATTTTGGTACGTCTACATATAGTGTTCCACATGTGCTACTCAGGGTTGTTACTCCGTGCCAATGGATCCCCCTTCCTGCATGTCTTCTATTCCATTTTTGGGCATATTTTAATTTGCCCACAAGATGGTAATTTTGGAGGCTTGCTTCTTATGTTATGCTATGATGCATTCTTCATTCCTCACCCTCCCCCCCCCCCCCAATCTCTTCATCCATAACATTGTTGGATGTTTTGGCTTCGACTTCCAATCTTGACCTTTGACACCAGATAACCAGACGCCAATAAAACGTTGGAAAATACGATTTACATTTGTTGGGCGTATTGTGCTTTCTGTAATATTAAAATTTGGATTGGCATCCTCTAATGACTATCAAAGGGCGATGACAGATCTGGAAAACATGGAATTGTCAAGGAAATTTGATAGATCTGAAATATGCATAGAAAAGTAATCCATTTTTTTTGTGTGTAAACATTTTTTTGTTCTCGCAAAGCCTGTTATTAGTTAAAGCAAATTCAAGAGATGGAACACTTCTTTCTTAGATGGGGAACTTCCCATTTAACTTTTTTAACATCATTTTACCGTAAATAAAAAAAATTATTTAATGGCATCAATATTCTGTATACCCCTTAATTAAAAACTTCGTCATAATTATATATATAATGAAACTGTAAGCAACGAGACAAGACGTATATAGTTATGCATATTGTCATATCTTTGAATTTTCAGTCGATATTCCAGGGAAAATTGTTTTAAAAACTGGAAAAGTCAGGGAATTTTAAATTTCATTTCTGTGAGAACCCTGGATGAAGTTATAGGACATCTCATTAGACGAGACACCATGTTATTGTGGTCCACTGATAGCAAACCTGTTGCTGAATATTGAAAAACAATGGTTTCTAATAAAGCTTCCAGAACCTCTTTTTACTGAATCCGGCCCTTTGTTATTTGCATCGAATTTCGGGATATTGCTGCTGTTGAAATGTGGGCACCATGTTTAAAATGCCCTTATGTCAATTAACAGCATGCCAAAATAGCTGCCCGTTATAATGCAATCGATATAACCACGTTACCAGGATGATATAGAAAACCTGATCATGCGGTGCCATCTGTAAGACTCATCCCTATGGGATATCACCGTTGAAATGTTGAACATGGGACGCTGTGTGGAACAGTATGACGTTGGCAAATCTGTTCGGATGCCAGTTACTGGCTATCTAAAGATGGCTTGTTTAGCTCGCAAACTAAATTAGAAATGTAATGAAGGAAATGTGTAGTAAACACGGGAGGGCCCCCATGGGGATGATATTTCGCCTTTGGAGAGGGCGACGACCCCCACTGAATCCCGAAATACATTCCCATTCTACCCTTAACGAATATCTTCCATTTTTACTCTAATATAACCACAGCTCCTAACCAAAATTGCAACGTGATGTCGAGGAACTTACTGGACTGACCAAGAGGGTTCCTTTTTTGGGGTTACATCCCCCTTACTTCTCTTTGTTCTGTTTAGGAAATGAAAGGTTCTTGTAAGGCGTTTTACGATTTGTTTTTTTACTTTCACTATTGATATATCTTAGCTCAAATGTATTCATGGCAGTGATGACAGAATTTGGAAGGTTTAAGTATTAATGCCTAGTCCACACCAAGGAAACATTTTCATGAAACATAAAACTGTTTCATGAAATATTTCATCTGTATTGCATTGGTTTGGACACCTTGTTTCACGATTCATGCTGCACCAGATAAGTATATATCAAAACATTTCATGCGCAACATTTTTGTTGTGAAATGTTTCGAGTTTCATGTTTCGTGGAATTGTTTCCTTGATGCGGACTAGGCATAAGATTCAGTCTGAAGGATGCCATGTTGCTGGATGTTCGGGCAGGATTGTGCATGAAATCCTGAGTGCATGACCCAAAGCAGTGAATGAACCTATAGTACATGTAAACTAAACCTTCGCAATATATCGCTCTTAGAGCTCTTGTATTCTCTGCCCACAGTGGTCATAAGAGTTGTAGCCAATCTGAACCGTAATTTGCAGAGCTAAGAACAAACGAGCAAATCCAGACATTCATTTTGTGGTACAAACTAATCAGTTTGCACGGTTAGTTGATGTAATTGCGCCGATATCCAAGTTACCAGAAGTCGTTGGGCAAACGTTGGGTTGTGGTTGGCATACCAATTATACATCGAGTTGGACAACATACTGTACCTTCCGACCAACGTCTCGAAATGATGGTTTTCCAACGAAATTGAACGTATTTTAATAATTGTGTAAGTTTAAACTTCAATTCGCCAACTAAACACCATACTGCTATTTACTTGCATTGTACTGATATTAGGTACCTTTACTTCAGGTACGTGAATATGGAATAAAATTGTATGAAAAGATAGTTTTTAAATGAATTTTTACTTTGCCAAAGTTAGCTATCGTTATTAAACCAACAATTGGCAAATTTATACCACTTGGGAACGTTAGCCCAAAGTTTATTGCCAACATTGGAACTAACGATTGGTCCAAAGATGTCTGTCATCAGGCCTAAAACCAACAATTGGTAGCTACCTTTTGCCAACTTTGGCCAAAACTTGACAGCCATAATAAAACCAACGATTGGCAACTCCAACAATTGGCAACTCTGCTATTTGTCAACGTTGACCCAAAGATGACTGGGACAGTTCAATTGAATTGAATTGACTGTCATCCTAAAACCAACAATTGACAACTCTGCTATTTGTCAACGTTGGCCTAAAGTTGACTACCATCTTCAAACCAGCGTTTGGCAACTCTACCATTTGTCAACTTTTTCTCAAAGATGCATGATTAGCCATCATAAAACCAACGATTGCCCAATCTACCAATTTTCAACGTTGACTGCAGTAATGGAACCACTCAAGTTATGGAACACCATCGAGTCTTCTTACAGTTCTGTATTATATACTAAAATCGTCAACACATCATGCTTCAGTACAGAGTTTCCGTTCTAAATGTTCTCCTATAATTACATTTTCCAAACGCTCATGGCTCTACAGTAATATTTTCCTTAGCGTCGTGTGGTTTGGCTCCCGGGTGAACCATAGCAGCGCTTGTTTTAGCATCTTCAATTTTGATTCCTGCACGAGGTATTTTCCCATTCATTCGATTCTTTTTTTCTCTTAAGATCTAATCCGTTCCAGCATCCTACGTGCTTGTATACGTAGCTCCACCTACACTTTCTCTCTCTCCCTCCAACGTTTAATTCTTGTTTTAGGCCATTGGATTCCCATTCGGTTGCTTAGCATTGATTGGACTTCAAAAAAAGATATTCTGCTTGGTCAGCCATTATTTCTTCACTCCATTCATCTCCATTTGAAGGTCTCTAAAGATTTTTACCTGACATTCAAATAGCTCGGGATCCAGTTCACCCCAATATCTGATTGCTGATTCGCTACGTTGCTCGGCAATACCCATGATGCTGCTACTGCTGCTACTGCTGCCACGACGCCATATTGGACTCCCAACAACCCCCCCCCCCCCTCTCTTCATTTACTTTCTTATACAGGGTACGTCTACATTAGAAAGTCATTCTCTACACACACAAAAACGCTTCCCTTACCCTGCTAAGGGTCCGTGATTTAATTGCCCAGTTTCTATGGCAAATGAAAATTGTCTCCCAAAATTGTACAACAAGCATCTGATGGTTGTAGCGCATTGTCGGTTGACTTTGAATATAGGGAGGGGGTGGAGAAAATAATGTGAACATGTACGAGGGAATGTCATAAAGTTATTACAATCAACCGACAAGGTTGGCTTAGTGGTTATGCTTAGCTCCTTGAATCCGCAGGAGACCCAGGTTCAAACCCCGGTCGGCTATCCTGGTTGTGGTTTTTCGTGGTTTCCCACAACCTACATTAATTGCCCATATAGGCACATAGGCGAATGCCGGGATAGTTCCCCAAAAAACGGCCACGACCGTATAAAGTTCACCTTAACAAAAACTGGCACTTTGCCCCCTGCCACATGGCATAATACACATGCTGACTGCAGGGTAAGGAATTGAATTGAATTGAACATGAAATATCAATCGCATTGGCGAAAATTTGGTGTCGGAGCAAAGCCATATTCCTGCCATTGATGGTGATTCAAAAAGACCTCCAAGGAATTTCCGTAAATCGCCACCAGAGCACCGATTGCAAGATGGCGCAGCACATTGGCAAAGCTGAGGTGACCACTGCAGTGTCATCTTCAATGCTAATCTGGCCGCTCTAGAAGCGTCGCCGCCACATATCGACTGTTTCATATGATGGGGCATTGTACCCATAAATGGCCACCAAAACACCATGAATCTCCTTGGCATTGTTCCCCTTCAAATGCAGGAACCTTATCACAGCTCTCAAATTTGCCAACGTGCTGCGCCATCTAGCTATCGGTGCTCTGACGGCGATTTACAGAAATTCCTTGAAGGTCGTTTTGAATCACCATCAATGGCAGGAATGTGGCTTTGCTCCGACACCAAAGTTTCGCCAATGCGATTGATATTTCATGTTGATTGTAATAACTTTATGACCTTCCCTCGTATGTGTTGTTACAGCTCCTCATTTCTGTCTTAATATGGTGTTGGGCCACAAAATCATGTTGCATGCTGCCTCAATCTTTCAGTTGGCTTCAACTACTAATCCTGGACAAGCCCTATGCTTCAAATAGTATCACTTTGGAATCCTAGAACAAAAATTGTCCTACGTTTTATGGCTAAAAAGTTTATTTATTCGGGTTTTCGTGAAAAAAAATGGTCGTAGTTAAAATCTAATAACATCAGTGGATAGAGCACACGTGCTTTTTTATTTAACCGCATTACACCTTATATTCACCGTCGTTGATGTAAATCCAATGATGTGGATCAAGATAAACTTTTGCGTTTTAATTCACACCTCCGAACTCAGTTAAACTGGTCACGTGACCATAGTATACCGGGCGCCCTAAAAGTTGAACACCATTTCAGTGTACATTTCAAGATGGAGGACAACATACACACTATAAAAGTGAAGCCACTTTGAAACGAGGTGCAGACGACAGAAAGACGTGATACACATCAAGTGGAGCAGACAACTTGATTGGATTAGCGCAACTCGATCAAGACTTGATATTTTGGTCGGTGTGAAGAAGGTGGTAGGGGCGTTTATCGTTTCATTCCGCACTGAGGTCAAAGTTCCTTCCGAGTGTAAATTCCTACTGAGGTTTTTATTTTCAGGTATCAACCTTGCCCCGTGCGATGTATACACGTAAATTTCTGCATATGTATTTCTGCAAGAAATTGACCTGCAGCATTATGGTGGAAAGTTGTATCCCATGTTTTCTGTTGAAATCTGCATAATAGTTTCTGCAGAAAATACCATGTGATATTTTTCTGCTCATTATTTTTGTATGGGCGTTTGTGGATGAAACGTACAGTTTATAACTGCAATTTGAGTCTTTAGTCTGAGCAATTACTCTTAATAGATTTACGATGCCAGATCACTGTTTACTATTGCCAACACGTAACAATGTCGCAGGTTTTTAAACTTATGGGGAGAAAAAAAGAATCCGACGATGTAAAAAATGGTACTAAAAATCGGAATTGTACTCTTATGTTCTGGTGAAGGTCTAGTTAATATGGTGCTGTACCTTTGGTTACGTGACACACGCTATTTGGGCTGGATTAGTGATTTTGGGATCTTTTCCTGTGGCGTTGGTGGCTTACTCTTGCATTGGTTCCTTGGTTCCCCGCCTTTGAAACGTATTTCAGAATCAATTTCTATCTCTCTCTCTCTCTCCCTGATGGTGTTTTGTGGCCCGGCTGCTTTTTCCAGCTGCTTTACCTTTTAAGGCCTGCGAGACCTTTTTTGGGAACTCAGCTATTTCACTCTGGGTATCATTGGCATCATCGAAATAGCATCATTGGCTGCCGCCCTCCCTTCGCATTTCGCACACAGACCAAACACTCCAGTCACATGATACTTAATTTGCATATTACGCCATTTAATTAAACTTTTTTCGGTGTGTCGCCAGCTTTTGGCAAAGTTTTATTTAAATTTTAGATGGTGGAAAAAATTGGGTTTTGGCTTCACTGCATGGCAATGATATCCAGCATCTTATCTAGAACCGTCCAATTTTTGTCATTTTTAAGCAACACAGCCAGGGTGTTTTTGGAACCTTCAGGACTTATCTACTTTTATATACGGTGCAGTCTCGGTAACCCGACTCTGTGATGCTTCAAAACACTCAGTAGTCCGACACTTTTTTTGACGGTTAGACATTTCCGAAATGTTCGAGTTTGAAACGAGTTTTAATATGAAAATTGTGCCAGGGTGGATTCGGCACTATCTTTAATGGAATTTGTTCGAATTTTATTTTGTCTAAGACAAGATGATTGTAACAATAATAGTCTATGTAGCAGCCACTTAACCTTTGTTTCAAATATTAGAGGGATTGCGCAGGTTTCCTTTTAATCTTGACGACATTGGCAGCACTGTTTTTTTTTGCCAATGCGCATGCGTGGGGACGACGTTAATGGGTTTGTGTTTGAGAAGAGATGACAGTTTCATTAGTTTAACGGGATACCATAACGTCTTTGAGGAGCATAACTTTTTCGCGAATAATTTATTAATGCGCATGCGTAATAGCATGTTTAACGTTCTTGCTAAGTTTAAAGGAGACCTGTCAATCCCTCTAATACTCAATAGGTGTAAAACCCGAGGTCTCATATGGTGTCGGATTAACGAGACTTCACTGTAGTTTCATCGTTCGAAACTGTGTATTCTATACCGCTAAAATATTAAATTTTGAAATTAATAACAAATTTATTTTTTTAATTTTTATTTAAATCAAGTAAAGCCTTTTTAACTTTCTTGCAACATTTCTTATAGCTAATATACAGCTGTGATGTAGACTTTTGACGTAAACTTACATGTCCACACTCATGCAATGTAGGTTGTTTGGATTACCAGATTTTCTAATTAAACTTCTGTTCATGTTAACAGATTTTGGTCTTTGGCTAATTGTTGTGTGAAATGTTTGCTGAATTTCTGTCACTATCATGTACTAAAGCATTTGTAAGCTTACTTATATTGTTGTGCCGGTTACGTGTTCTACTATCTTCCTAATATTGTTTTAAAAAAACTGTTTAAAAACAACAAGTCTTTGCATTAAGACTGTTTCAGAAGGTTACAACGTGACATTTTCTCTGAAAATTGAAATATGATTGTCATAATTGACTAAAGATACGATTCTAGTGTAGGAGCAGAATTTGGTTGACTTACAAGTATATTATAAATTGACCTCTCTACTAGAGGTCAATGTGTTTTGTTCACTTTATAACTACGCTTGTTTCAGTTATCTTAGGGTAAAAACAACATAGTGCTATCTAGAATGTTTCCTAAAGACAACCCTGCGATTTGCGATGCACCAGCACATATAGTATAGCGGCGCATCAAAGAATAGAGCATCACATGATTCTAGCATGAATCCAGGACACAAACGAGTTTGTCTTTTCTAGAATCATTCTTGATTTTAACGACTTCTGAATGGTATCGAAAACAAGATGTTCGATTGCAATTATTGATTCCAGAATCATCCCAGAGTCATTCTAGAATGAAGCGATTCTTTAATCGCTGATAGCACTGTAGCACTATGTTTTTACCCTAATATTCCAACAAAAGATGGAAGCACTAAACTATACTAAAAGTAGTTCTAAACAAATTCGTTTTAATATTATTTTGTATGAAATTTCTGTGAAATTACTGTAAACAAGCAATGTTGAAAAATGAGAACCCAACAATCACAATCTGTTTTGGAATACATGGTATATTTGGCTTAGCCTTGATACAGCAAACCGCTTAGTTTGGATGGGTTTTTCTACCATAGCCTGCTTTTCCTGATATGGCCATAAGCGATTTCCATCAGATCGGTGTTCCATATGCCAACTATGTTAAAAATGCGATGACTTACCCCTCATTAGATGGATGAGGATGTTACCGATGCTACTGGTGCTTGTGCTGTTGCTGATGACGATGATGACGATGAGAATGATGATGATGATGATGATGATGATGATAAACTGGGCGGAGGCAAGATAGTAAAATCATTGTTCTGTGCCTTCTTGAAGGCTAATTCCATGGAGCACAATTCATCAGGGCACATGCTAAGATCTCTGCCACTTTGGGAAATCTGATGACCGTTTCCATTGTCCATTTCTTATTTTATTCCAAATTTTTCGTAGTGTTACTCTCACGTGATCCAGGCCCCTATTATTGAGAATGGATTTTCAAGGCAAATATCTCGCTTTGGAGAGCCTGTCTTTGTTTTATACTCGTGCTTGAGGTGGCATCCCGGTTGCTTTTCAGTTCAGATTACGTTTAGGCTAAATGCAATTTCTAATTTGGTGAGCCCATATATAGTCAGCTGAGCTAAGTCCTGCAGAGAATGCTTCAGAAAATGATGCTATTAAACGCTGGTGCAGGAATTTCAAACTTCATATTGCACCTTGGGCCGTCACTTTTTTGAAGGTCTCGTCGTGCGCAAACAGCGACTCACAAGTCGAGACAGTAATTTGGAGTATTTTTTTTAATATTCTACACGTGCATGCCTTTTTTGTACAAGAATCTTACACCGTGCATGCCAAAAGTACTACATGTATTGATTTTAGGGGCTGTCTGTAAATGACGTCACGCGATTTTGGCCGATTTTTGAACCCATCCCCCACCCTATGTCACACTTGGTCACAAAAAGTCAGACCCCCCTCCTCAAATATGTCGTCACAAAATGC
>JAQGCC010000508.1:0-35528 GCA_034698905.1 Xestoiulus laeticollis
GAAAAACATACAGTGCTGTCAATGTGGTTAGCATTAAGGGAGCATTAAGGGAGGCGTGCTCAATCCCTCTATTGAAACTTACTGTTCCTACTTTTGCACAATGTTTTTAGACAATCCTGCATTTAATTGCTTCCACGGGTGTTGGGGGAATTCCCGAAGTGCTCACACCTCATATTTTCTAACAGCTTTTCATGTGCAAAAAAATGCATTTCCGGATGCATTTACGAATACATTTTCAAAGAAATGCATTTCAAAAATTGTATTCGTAAATGAATTTGTAAAATGCATTTGGAAATACATTCATGAATGCATTTCCAAATGAAAAAGTTGACTCAATCTGAATACATTTGAAAATGCATTTATAAAAAATACATTCTAAAATGAATTTTTTTGGGTTCACGCAGCTAGTGCATAGGGGATTCCCCTTGCTATTGAAATATTAGGCAAATAAACACAGATTTTGTTTGTTTGTTTCTGGTAAGGTTTCGTTATTTTTAATTTATTGATATCAATTTTTAGGCAATAGAAATAATAAATCCAGAGTCTCGAATGTACCCCGGCAGTCTGAAATAAACCCCGGGTCATTGTTCCTCACTTTTAAATAAATACCCGGGGTTTATTCTAGTACTGTTCATTCATAAAAGCAGTTAACCACAGATAAACAGATGAATCACTATTTAATTTAAAATGTCCACACATGCCAGAACATTTCTAGAATGTAGTTCTTAATGTAGTTGTGATTACATTGAACAACCCCGAATTACATGTAGTTCTTAAATCTGAAATACTGGATTGATCAGCATTTTATATTAATATTTCGCTATGATATGTCAAATATTGTTTTATAATGTTTGACTGAGCTAATATCAGTTGTCAAAGCTTAAAATGAAGATACCCTTCGATCTTATAAAAAATTATCTGCTGTCCCCTACATACATGGCAAACTAGCATAGCATATGTGAATTTCTGGGCAGTGTTACGTTTAAAATTAAGGATGAATTTATGAAGCAAAAAAAAATCTAATGTAATATTAATGCAAAATGTATGACAACTACAGTTTATGCTTCTTAAGCTTAATGTGCCTTTTTTTACATATTTTTAGTTCGATGACAAAGTCGACAAAAGCAAGGTCCAAATAAGAGGATTGGGTACAGATATTGCGGTTGTTAGTAGCATGTTATTTCTAGCCCAGTTTACTCTTTCCATATGCATGGGACCATTGGTGAACATCATTGGCAGCACCGTAGCCATCATTTTCATCGCTTCGTTTCTTAGTTTCTGTGGGGGCCTATGTGCAACTCAAGTGATGTATTTCGATTTGTAAATTTCATTTACTCCATGGACATTATTTATAACGGGTGCATAATCACAAGACTACAAATATCCGAAAAAAGTAATTTGGTACTTGCAACGAACAATGTTTCTTACAATACTCTGTTAATTAAAAAAAGAAGGATAGACATTGATATGTTTCGCATGCAAGTATTCCTTGCACGCGAAAGTTTGTAAATTCGGTGTCATCAAACATTGGTATTAATCACTTGTATAACTGTCTGTTTCGAGATTTGATCCATGCAATGCTAAAATGTGAACTGCCCTAACGTGTTAGTCATAGTCGAAAAATATGAAATTTTGAAAATATGAAATATAAACAAATGTGAAATAATGTCTTCAATGTGAATTTTTTTGACCTCCAACACCCAATTTTTCCTCTTTTACTCTACATAATAGCAGGCTTGAAAAATGTGCGTCTGTATGGTAGTGCCACCTATTGTTATATTATTGCACTAAAACTGGCTGCAGGATCTTTAATTCGTTCAGCTACATTTTTTTTATATATATATTTGATTATTATATTTTATCTCTTCTTTTTCAAGGACGACGAATTACCATAAAAATGACAATATACCATTTGCAATCATCTTATGCGGATATCCATATAAGAGCAAAAAGTGCAAAGATACTAGCAGCATGTCTTTATAAGTTGGGTGTGCCTTAATTTAAAATCAGTTAATTATCGTCTCCTGGACATAACCTCTGTGACATAGAAAGATAATTTACCTCAGTGTAATGAGCTTTAACACACAAAAAATAATCATGGAATTTCAAAACTTAATTAGTGCTGTCTATCTTAGAATTCCACAACTGTCTTTGAAATTCCAATGCAATTGATGGTATTTTTATTATATTTGGCCAACGCCTCAAACATGATTCCACGATTCCGTCCGAATAATTCCGTAGCTAAGTTATTCTGCTAAGCTAAGTTTAATTAGTGGTCTACATCTAACTATGAATTTTAGCATTCCCTGGTCAAGAATTCCATAAAAAATAACAGAGAAATTCAATTGGTCTTAATGGTTTCTATCACTATTGGGTTTATTGATTTGTATTAATTGAATCATTTGACAATGGATTAAAACAATTCAAAACAATAGAAAACAAAAGGATCTACAAGTGTATACTGTCCAAATAATTGGGCAATAGCAAGTCGTGGAGCATGTACATGTAGACCTATACTGCTTTCATTACAGTCGTTAGTGCCACCTATTTTCACAAGCCGCAACACTATTCTATGAGCGGCTATTTTGAAAAGTGCCATTGTCGTGTTGCAATAAGCACTATATAAAAGCCGCAAATAAAACTGGTCTTTTTAATTCCACGTGATCTTTTCAGTATGGCTGCAATGTATTTCAGTACCAATCATAATTTTATTTTAAAGGCAATTATATATTTCAGTCCAGTTATGAATAGGGTAACACCTAATTAAGCCATCATAGTTATAAAATATATGACAATCTATAAATGATGCGTTAAAAGGGTCGACAATTAATTATCTATTAAAGTTACCGGATGAGAAAATCATAGATCAGGAAGCGGTTACTACCCCCATCCGCCAGAGACGGAAATTATTAAATGCAAAGCTAATATATAATTGATTTTTAAAGCGCTTTCTGTACAATTTGTTGGGCCATGGCGCAATATTGGCAAACAATCAGACCAAAGATTTGATGATAAATCCTGATAAATATCACCAATGTTAGCCGCTATTTTGCTAATTGATTTCTATGATTGAAATCGCGGTGACGTCACTAACGGCAGTTTGCTATCTATTACTTCAATGACATTGGCTATATACCATGAGCCCGAATATGACAAATTCACATTCGACCACGAAATAAATTTAATCCAAATAAAATCAAATTAATAATTTTGCTCAGCAGGAAATGAAAGATATATACAGTATTTATCGTCGAGTTTCTACACAAAGTACACTTCTAATCAAAATTTCTTTAAATTAAGATGTCCTGCACGAAGTAAGATATGAAAAAATGCGTCTTATATTTTCCCACTATTTTTATCTTAAAATATACTTCATTTTTTTAATAAGCCAGATACTATTCAAAATAAATACGAAAGATGCATTATTTAGTCTTAATTCTTTGAATATTTATTAAATTGGTGTCATTCCCTATGTAGTCAATTAAATGAAAGTATAATTGGTAAATTATAATTAAGTGCACTTGAATTACTGTAAAAATATACTATTTTTTGTATAATTTATAGTATACTTTCGTGTACTTCTAAATACACTTTACAGTAAATTATACTAGGAAAAGTATTCTTGATTTTCAATTTTGTATACTAATTTTATATAGCATACTTAGTATTCAGAAAAGCATGCCAAGTATATATACTTAAGATTTTGACATGGGTTTGCATGGTATATTCAGTATCTACAGTTTCAGCATACTGAACAATTTGGTTAACTTTTAAATAATGCACATTATATAAATACTAATTTTTTATAAGTATATAGGCCTATGTAAGAAACGGAAAATACGTTTGGTGATTCAAACTCAACCTTTTTAAAACCGAGCCAAACAAAATTTCATTGTTAATAAAATATGCTTATAAGATTTTAAGGACTCGGCAATATAATTGAAGGGGCTGGTTTGATTGAAGACAGAATTTTGATGAAAATATGCAAATTCGTCAATAATCTAAAGCCGCTTGTATTAAACGTGAGGTCAATCCTTCCCTGACAGCCTCCCGGCTGACAAAAGCCTCTCAACCACACATGTAATTACATTAAAATTTGCTTCTGACATCCTATCCGGGATGATAAACTGATAATTTCTGCATTTCCTCAGTTCAGTCACTTGCTATAACAATTTAAATTTTAAAATTACTTCCCGTGATTTTTTATCCACATGAATTTTTAGACATTCAAAACATAAACAGATCGATTCTTTTTTTTATTGAAAATTACCGCACGCTAATTCAAAATAGCATATACAAATTCCTAGAAAATAACGTCATCTTCGTTGAAACCACTAAATTGCCGTTCTCCGAACTCCTTTTTCATCGATTTAATTAGATTATTGTCGTTCTTATAAAGTTCACGATACAAGTTTCTATCACGAATCAATTTGGGCATGCACGAAATCCCTCGCAAACACGAGTAAAATTGCAGCTCGGGTCATGCTTATTTGATGCACTAATAAAACAAATCTATACATTAGCTCATTTTGAAATTATGGAGTTAAATGACGCCACTCATTTGTAGGCACATGTGCATTCGCATTGGCATGCATAGTCATGCACTGGAGATTGCAAATTAAATACATTATAGTTCGTTTCAAATACACTTAATGTTTTGAGCAGCATTGTGTTGCTAAGCGAAAATCTACGCTTTTGTAGATATTTACAAGCAACTTAAAACAAACCACGTTTTCAACTGGGATCACAATGGGCACTGCACGTTTTATAATGAAGAGGGTTTGATGAAAAGTATGCAATGTGTTCCAACCACTACACAGGGTGAGATAAAACAACGTGAAATTTAATTTAAAACCCCCAGGCTAAAATTGTCCTTTCGAAATACAATTTTGGCACTTGAAATAATTCGTTGGGTTTGCACAATTTAGATCGATACATCGATGTGAATTTCAACAGTATAGGCCAATAAAGAATCTAAATCCCTGAAATGTTCCATTCCACAATTGAGCAATACGGACTCATTGACCTATAGGTGCCCATATTGACCAAAAGGTCAGACAGCGTGGGAAAACGTTTGACTGCTGAACAAATGATGGCCTAAATGCCAAAAACGCATATACTTTAACATAGGATGCATTAATTAATATAATAGATGGTCCCAAATGCCCCCCTTTGGATTATGTAGATTTTATTCGAAACATACCATTTTGGCACACTTTGATTAAATCAATATTAAACACCCTTTTTGGTGCTCTGGTCTTGACATCTCGTTTTCCACGTATCAGGATTTTGATAGATCACATTGTAGTCTTGATTTACAATGCGATTTGTCAAATTAGCTATATATTATAGCCAACACTGCGATTATGGATGACAAATTAAGCGGCAGGTTTTTTAATCAGAGACCACCATGGTTAACGGTTTTTGAAAACAAGCTCTTAATCACAGCTTAAACTTATCAAGATTCATTGTTGTATATATTTTTGACAAACCTCTTGTAAAATTCTGTGTGGAATTCGCTTATAGGGATGCCGGAAATAGCGATACTCCGAGTTTAACAATTCCGAGCAATGTTTTCGGTTGGCCTGTTATCTATACGATGTCGGACATAGCGATATAATCTGTACATCCTCAACTACGATGTCGGAAATAGCGATAATCCGTACATCCTCTTACTTTCCTATTTTCTAAGTGTATATGCAGTGATGTAATGACCAAATTATTTTCAATCTTAAAGGTGTGTTGTATTTTTATCTGAAATGTTATTATATTTTATTTTACTATTTAAACATTAACATAAAAAAACAAAAAATGTTGGTATTTTATATTAAATTTAAGTCAAATTTAATAATTACATTCATGTATTTTACTGCTGTTATCCGTTTAAATTTTGAAATTTATAGAAATACATAAACTATACAAAATTTTAATTCTTTATTATTGAATAATTGTTTATATATAAAGTTTTAGACATTTTTAAGTTTTATATAAACGGTTTCGCTCCTTAATTTCCAGAAAATTTATCTATATCAAACTGTTTAATTACTGTTCAGTGTAATTTTTTTCAGTCAACACATTTAATAAATACATGTACATTAATTTTAGACCTGTATTTCTGTGTACAAGTATATGTACGTGTACATTATTATTGTTATTACATGTAGGTTTTTCATAAATCCGGATATAACGATCATATTTGGGTGAATCCCACTATACTTCACCTCATGAAGTTATTACAATTCCGTCATCATATATACCGTCCCTTGTAGTCATGTGAACAATTAATCAAATATATAAGTATTAAGTTAAGTTATCCAAGTATTGGTATAGGTGATGAATTTGTTGAATCACTGTTACTCGTCAAATAACATGTAGGCCCCTACTATAACCGGAAAGTGTTCGTATGTGGTATCGACTAAGAAAACAATAAAAACGAGGGCAATGCATGGTATAGTATAGGCCATAACAAACACATTCAGTTCAAGATTTTATGTGGATCCCGGGAGCCATCTTCCGGTTTCCAGAAGGGGGTTCGGAAGTTCGTATTGTTGCTCCCAATCTTTTTACGAATGTAGGATGGATTTGTAAACTTTGCTGTCAGCGTGAATGCCCAAAGAGTGTGCTTAGCAAACAGCTAAGGATGCTTCAAGTCACGTCTAACAGCTTCAAATTTATAACTCTTACGAATCTGTTCCGAAGTTTACAAAAACTTATCCGATGTTGGAAATTTGTTGCTCAAATAAACCATGCGTATACTCGAAATGTGAGTGTCAGTGCAAATGTATTCAGCTCTCGAAATAAACGTTAAAAAAAAATCCGTCCAGTTTGAGTTAAAGTTTTCGTCGGATGCTAGTAAATCTCAGTGCTGTTTCCATGGTAAACTAATGCACGCGGTTTAACTTAATCTATGATTATTTAGAGGAACAACGGGTAATTAATTTCAATCAAAGACGCCACACAGCCGAATTAATAACTATTTGCGACCCAAAACGACGCCTTCGCTTGATCTGTCTCATACATCACACAATGACTTCTTTATAGGCCTCATTAAAATGTCAATATCTTGATCTTCTGCATGTATAAACCGTTTGGGAGCCGTTTTCCCAGCGTTGCAAAAACGAGGCACCATCTGATAAAGCTGTGGTATTTTTTGATTAAAAGTTTTATACAATGACCCCTCTTGTTTTAGATTAGGCTCAGCTTTTAACTAGCCAGAATACGGACACGAATTGATTTTTAATGTGGCAAACAACAACAAAAAATGAAAATAAAAACAACTTAATTGCTTAAAAATAGCTTGAGCAAGATTTGTTGAATATTGCGCAAGATGGAAATGGTATATACATGTACATGTATAGTGTTACCTAATAAAAATGTCATACACATTTAATTAGAATTTACACATTATAGTAGTCTATAGAACCTATCTAAAATAATTAATTTACTCTTGGGACCATACAGGGAAACATATTATTTTAGACAGGTTATTATTTCAGACAGAGGTTTATCTGTGAACATGTGCTAGTTGTATACAGCTGCAAAATATTGAATTTTCCCATTTTTTTCAATCTATAACTTGTGTACATGTATAGCCTAGTCAGTATAGTTAATGGGTGTATCACAAGCAAAGTTTAAATGCATGCTCTGTATCTCCCTGCCTATCCTCTGTATATTTTTTTGCAATTCCATTGTTGATATTCCCTTAAAAATCATTGGGACCAATAAAACTATTAAATATCACTTTATGGAGGTTTATTATTTTATACATGGGTCGGGACCGGCACATTTTATTATTTTAGAGATGATAAAATTTTACACCGTATTATTTTAGACAGGTTATACAGTAGCAAATATTAGCTAATCGGTAAAATGACACATGTATTTATACATGTCTATATAGCAGTTGCAGGTAAATCGTTTATAAATATTCACATCACTGGTCTTTTAAAAACAAATAGTATTAAAATCAGTATTATTCACGAATATATTTTATTAAGTAACACCAAATTGTCGTACAGTTATGTCTGAATATATTTTTGATAAAAAAAAAGTATTTACCGAAAATATACATGTAAATTAATCTTTGTTACATATAGAACTACCATCTTGTTATTGGTCGTAATTTGCCAATAACAATGCAACACGTACATGCAGCCAATTCGATACTGGCAGAAGACACATTCTATTAATTCCTTTGTAAATAGCAACAAAGACCTTTTATCACAATAATGATGAGGTTTTTATATCCGAGGATATGCTTTTTTTTAGGAAGCAATTAGTTATTTTTTTAAGATAACAAGACACGCATGCAATAATTACTTATTGGAAATTAGAACTACAGCTTAGCAACTGCCAAAGTTTTACTAGTTTTTCGTGCAGCTAAATACTGGGCAAATAATTCAGTGACGTATATAACTTCTTTCAAATAAGCTGTCTTTGGTAATAGTTCTAATTATATACGTTTCAATTGAAAAAAGTGGTCTCATCGGAAAAATGTCGTCTGAGAAATGTCCATTTCTCAATTGGACCTTCTGCTGATTTTCGTCACTATAGCACGTATTTTTAAATTAAGCCCCAGGCCCCACTAGGCTGGAAACGCGCGTTTGGCTAGCCTCAAACAAGGCTTTTAATTAAAAATGAATTATCGTACGAGACATTAACGTAAAATTTTATAATTCTAGAATTAAAATAAAATTCGATACCCTGTTTGAGGCTAGCCAAACGCGCGTTTCCAGTCTAGTGTAGACTTGGGCTAAAACATGCATAGATCAATCTGCATGCTTTCCAATATATGACGTAAGCTTAGAATGGTGAAGTGGGTGATATATTTCACAGTATGCAAATAAATCATATTCAATGTTTCAATTGTATTTACATTATATTATTGTTATCATCGGCTCATGACATTAATGAATATGTGAATGAATAATACAAAACCGTTTATTAATTACTTCTACTTTTATTGTTTTTATTGTACATTTAAGGTAACAAAAACTGCAGCATCTAGCTTTAAAGATCATATACAGATGCTACAAATTTGACATTTAGAGTGTTAATTTATGTATACTGGTATACACTGATGAACGCTAGCTTTATGTGCATCATAGTAGGCGACAGATGTGCCAAGAGCAAACAAGCTGGCATTACGCTCCTATTGGTCGAAATCCAAAGTTTATTTCAAAGGTCGTTTATTAATTATGACAAGCTTATGTGCATTGGAAGCATATTGTCACGAAAATTACTTCATTCCTTAATAAGGGTCTATTCATACATGAACATAAAACTACATATTCTTACTTAAAATCTAAAGAAAGCATCATCTTAGGTGTATACATGCATGTACATGTAGGCTATGTGAAATTTATTATCCAGAAAGAAAATTATTTTAGTCAACAACAGGCTTTTATAAATAAACAGATTTAAATCATTCGAAATATGTCTAAGTATATAGGCTACGTATACAATGTTATATAGCCTTTATATACATGTACATGTATACATGAAAAAATACCTGATTTCGAAAAAAAATTTCACACCAGAAGTTAACTATTAAATGCAAAAGTTATAGCGGGTTACTTAAGTTTAAAAGCAGATATTTAGGTTTCATCTACCGGTACGCCAAAAGTATGGGAAAACTTGTGTTTTGTGGAATACCACAAAGGCATGCAGTCAAGATACGTGTGAAAATATCCATTTTAAAAGGTGAAATATTGAATTTTTTTAATATCCGCTAAAATGTTGGCTTTTTCTATTTTTCTAGTTTATTGATTAAAATCTTTTTTGAGTCATTATCATTTTTAATTTGTTCAAAGAGGAAGCGTTGAAGGTTTATAATCTTATATGAAAAAGAGACAAAAGGCTCATACATAAAACGGAGGACGGGAAAATAAAACAGATAAAATGCAGAAAATTCTTTTTTTACAGTTCAGATTTACAAACAAAAAACACACACAAAGGAATGTATTTTAAAATAACTGCTACTGTCATCTTCATATACATGTAAAACACAAATCTGATAAAAACGGAACCACAAGATTATACCATAATAATACATGGCTTGTTCGTCTTGTGACACTATAACCACCCTTATAACCATCTGACAATGAACCGTCCCTATACAGTGTGCATATGCACGCATACCGGTAATGGGTCCTGGATGGAAAAATTATATATGGCTATATATGTCTCATATACATTATATCATACATGGATCCACATATCGCCATATCAAAAATTGTTCATATATGATTTAAATGAATTTGGCCATACATGCCTATACATACATGTGTATGGTCATACCTGCTTCAATAGATTGCCAAATCTGGCATGATACTAAACTAAATTTAGTCGAGTATCTTAAGATACATTTGTCGAATGTCTTAAGATACTTTCGTCAATTGTCTTCTTTTAAGAGTAAGACTGATTAGTTTGTCTGAAAAGATCAAAGACTATATATGCTAAAACTTATAAAAAGTGCTCCCGTGTAGAAAAAAGAGATATGGCCATATAAGAAATATTCTCCAGATATGGCTGCATCCGAAATTGGTCTCATATACCCAGATATAGCATATCTAGACATATTTGGGTAGATATCTAAGATATGCCATATACATTGTACATGTATGGCATATATGGGTATATGTGCTCAATTTCGGATGCAACCATTACTGGACAATTTCTTATATGGCCATATCTATATATTCCACCCGGCCGGGTTACACAACCTTTAAAGTTCATCCCCTTAAAATTTAAGGGGATGTGTCCAGTTTATAAGACGTCTTCGTTTGCAGTGCAATCGTGTTTTGTTGAATAAAGTATACAATTACAATGTAGCGATATATTTTAACCCGAAACGTTGTAGTCCTCTTAGTAAGTAGTGATTTATAAGGATGATTGAAATGCTTCTAAAACGAGTCAACCGTCTATCTCCACTAATCCCCCCGTTTAAAATCTGGCGCCACATCATGCCTATGTGTGTCCTCGTGACGCGTGCGTCACGAACCGAGGGGAGGAGTATGACGGTAGGGTGGGCCGGCGGCGATGGCGGCGTCGGCAGGGGCAGACATGGGCCATCGTCCCCCGTCTCACGCAATGGGATCATCCGCGTAGTCTGGGCTTCCATGGTCGTCGGCTTTCTGGGGGTTGCACCCATCAGGCTCGCGCACATCGCTTGGTAGCGAACGTTCGGACCGACCACTAGAGCTTGAAAAGCGGAGAGGTGGGCGAGTGCAACGGCAGAGGGTCCGTCGACGACACCACGGGAAAAAAAAAAAAGAAAAAAAAAAAACGCGTGCCCAGGAATGGCCGTACGGAATAAGCCGAGGACCGCGCTCGTGCGTGCCCCAGCATTCTTCGCCTCATCCATCGCACGGACGATGCCGCAGGAGGAGGCCGTCTGACCGCCGGAAGCCTGAGGGCCCCCACAGGACTGGATTTACGCCGGCCAAAGCGCAGAAACCATGGCGAAATGCTCGTTTCACAGGGTACTTCTCCTCTTGCTGTTTATCGGTGAGTTTCGACTGGTTCACTTGGCTTTTTTCTTTCCCATCTTTTCCTATTGCTCGGCGGTGGCGCTCGAACCTTTTCCTGCCTTTGCGTGCGGGAAAGACCCTTTCCTTAGCCCGCCGTAATTTCCGAGAATACCCCGTGCTTTCTCCAGAGTAGTTCTTGTTTTTTTTAAAAAAAAAATACGAATCGATGTCATAGACGCTGGTGTTTCGAGCAGGGGGCCATATATGCAACCCAAAAACCCTGTGAGTTTTAGGTTCCTGCCCGTTCGGTCTATTTGCGTCTGGACTCCAGCAGCGTCGTCGTAATGCAGATATGATGTTTAAAAAAAAAACCACCTTGAGTAATGGCCGTTTTTTTTTTTTTTTTTTTTTTTTTTTGGCTACAGCGAAATAAGTATTAAAAAAAAAGTAACAAGACGAAAAAGTGGGTCACTCTCTGGCGCCTAAAGGGTTAACTCTGTCCGGAGCTCGTAAACTTCAAATTAGGAGTTTGTGTGTGTGTTAAATTCTGCAAATTCCGCTCAATATTGCATGCTGTTGCCAAAATTGGCCACCGACGCCAACAAGAGGCGAAGCGCCAGATTTGAAAAAAAAAGCGTAAAAACGCGACATTCTGATTGCTGAGCGCCTTATTAGAACTCAATGGCTGTCACGTAGCGGCTGCACAACCTTTGGCCTCCGCTGTCCAGCCGCTACATGACAGAAACCTAATGGCGCGCAATTCGCAAAAATTCAACTAAAAATATCCATTTTTTTAAACTTTGTGATAATGTCAGAGACTTAGTTTGAACAAGAATACATTATAGTGTTCAATAAAGTAAATATTTCCTATTTATACACCCATAACACATATAAATTCAAAATTGTTGATTATTATGGACATCCACGTGTCCATGCATACACAGATTCGAACTGCAGTAGGCAAAAATCGAATTGCGCGAATTATAAGATGATTTTCGTTAAAGTATTTACAATTACATGTACTGACAAATTCGTTATTGTTTTGCTAATTCCACTTACTCGGTGTTTCCTACCTTACTGAACAGGAAAGATTTAGAAATTACAAAAACTATACATATCTCTGGTTAATTTACCATGTCTTTCGCAATTTTGCGAAGGTATATTAATTTGCGTAGATGTAAGAGATGAAATATTCAATCATGGTATCAATGCGTTAAACGTGAGGTAATAATATGTAAAGCTTGTTTAACTAAATAAGGTTAAGCGTCAACACCAGCCGTGATGTATTATAAATCCGGTTATTTTGATGTATATAATGTAACTGATGAGCTTACCTCAAGTTTATCTGTTATATTAAAATTATATACCTAGCCAGGATATATACTGCATGCTAAATCCTGTCATTTTGATTTAACAGATGAGCTTACCTCAACTTTATATATGATATTAAAATTGTATAATAATTGTAGACAAAGTCAGGATTTCGTGTTGCGGATATTGATGTTAGATCCCCAGCATTTATAACCAGTGATTTGATTTTTCAGTTCAAGGAAGTATAATGTTGCCTGCAGTGCATAGGCGGACAATAAACTAAATGTCAGCTGATGCAGCTGTTCCTTAAACGCGTTTAATTGCTGTATAGCTTATCGGTTCAACTGCTGATGTCCAAACAGCTGAATTTACTTTGCATTTTAGCTGTTTTCAATGGTAATTTTGCACAGCCACTGGCATCAAGCCATTATATATTGCTTGCGGTAACATTTTCGGTTACTGTACCAACTATTTTGTAAACTTTATAAAATGTTAAATACTGCATATACTAATTTAGTTTTTGCATGTGTGAAATGCATTTTTTTGCATGTTGTCTATAATGTAAAGTGCATTGAAAATATTTGCAGACGATTCAAGCTCGATTAAAGCAGGTTTAAACCAGCTATTCTCCACTTTTGTCATTGCCCAAAGTGGCGAATAATGTTAGTGGAGCAAAGCGTATAATCAACAATTCAATGTTCTTGTTGAACGACAACTTGATAATCATCAGTGCTCTCTGTATGTAGGCCTATTTCATAATGCCAAAATTTATTTCCATCATTAAGCGCTGGTCAAGGAACGTTTTCCCTGCAAGAACCATAACTCGGAACACTGAATAATTTAATAATATTTTTTGACCCCGCCATTGTTATTGAGCTTTCCTCCGATTATGATAAATAAGAAGGCATACTTATTTCGCCTTTGATAGGTCGTTCACCCAAGTCCATCGAATTTTTAATAAGGCTTCGGAAATTCGCACTATTATAGGGAAAATCGTGCAAGCAGTCAAATTCCAAACAATGCTCGTTTTAATTAGCAGGATAGATATAATGAAGGTGCATAAAAATGAAAGCATTGTACCTGTTAATAGGCTTAAGTATTATTAAAGACGATAGCAATAAAAAAAAATTGTGGTTTAAATATTCCGAATAAGTTTTTAAAAAAAAAACAAGAGGCATTGAAGGCCAGTTAAACTGGTATTGGAGTTTTACAGGTCCATCGATCTACTATAGTGAGGTTTTTTTTAATCAGAGAAAGAAGACGGCCACAGTGGGCCTATAAAAACTTTTTGAAACCCAGTTTCTTAAGTTGCACTCCAATGACCCCTTAAAAACTAGCCCCTACAAGTTTAGGGTGCTCCCCACAACAGAAACGTGAATTTTATTCAAAGTCATGCATGCATGCGATAGTAATTATACACGTGACATCCATTGCAAATTGTATAATCCGATGGTGCGTTCATTAATTAATGTCCTCTTATCTCTTTACTGCCACGGGTTATATTGTCAGCTAGTGGCCCAACATAATATTTAGGAAGAAAAACACAAATTCAGCTTTTCCAAAAGCACTTTTTTGAAGTGCTTTTCAACAAAAAAAATTGATCGTGTATCGTCTCCCCCTATTTTTTTTTTAATGTTTGTTTCCATTAAATGCAGCCTATAAACGACTAGTGGCTTCACTGACTTATCTTTGAATGTGCGTAGGAAACTGGCCTATATATTGGATAATTAAAGGACCTCAAAATTAACATGAGCTATGTGGGTACTTAAAGCAGCTTATAAATAATCTAAGAACGAGGTTCTTGTGCAGCGTATATGGCCTAAATGGGGAAACGCATTTAATTGCCACTATAGTAATCAAATCGCTCGATGCTTTCAGCATTTAACTAATTTCCCTTTTATAGGCTCGGGATTAATTTGGAGGGTCAAAATGTGGGTATATAGGAAGAAGGGTGGCAGGGGACAATAACCATGGCACTGTTGTATACACACAGTGCAGTCTGCTAGCTCTTATTGAACTTTTATGACATTCGTAAATCGAATTGCTTTTTTATCTGTTAAAATGTTTTCTGAGAAAGCAAGGTCAATTCGTAGAAATTAAAACGAGTCATAATTCCTTTTATTTCTTTATTTACTTCTTTTTTACTTGCCATCTATCGTAAAATCCCTGATAATATATATAGTCTCTATAATGAAAAGTCTCACTGTATATGAGACGCCATTGCTTATGATATTATGGAACGTCCCAATGGAAAATTACAACTCTTGTTGAGTATTCTTATTAGAGTGCATGGGATCAAATAATAGACTCAAAATATTATTATTAAGGTAGGCATAGCCATGTCATTAAGCTTTTCCTTTTTATACGCCTCATTTGGCCCCATTGCTTGACTTTATATAATGTAGGCCTACATGTATATAGGCTCATACAATGCATGTATATGTCACATTAGCATGTTCCATAATCTCATCATTTATATATCAGATCTTCCTGTGACATCATCTATGAAAAACTTGTCCATTTTTGGACATTTTGTTGCTAAAACCACATTGCAAAACTCAAGTTGAATCCGAATTGATTGTACTTTTACCATCCTGGGTTCCCTTATGTAGTGCATACATATAAGTTGAAACACTAAACATTGATTAATTAGACATGGTTAATTAATACTTGAGATCTAAAACGTTCATCCCTCGTGCGTCACGTGGATGACGTCACTGCATAACATTAATTAAATGTTCTGCACTACAACGTCATACGCAATTTGTATGTTGGAAAATATTAATGGATTAGAAGCAGTCCAGATGCAAAACTACCAGTAGATATATAGGCTATATGCTCTAAAAAGTAAGTCTAAAAGCACTGATGCGTGAAAAGTGAAGCTCATTTGGACGTTGTCATAAATAATTGAATAATGTAAAAATGCAAGCTTGATAAGCGTTTTTCTTACCAAGTTTCATTCATTTAATCTCTTGGCATGCATTGGCTTGAAATGAACTGTAGCAAAACGTTGTATGACTGGTATGGTCGCGGTTCACGGATGGTAAACATCTTTGCTATTAAATAAACCATGGTATATGGCCATATGCTTGTCTTATAACCGTCGTTAAATTATACAAGCATGTCAATATTAGTTTTTACGTTTTTAATATTTTACGCTGCATTGTTTATCCTTTTGATAACTTCCGATTATGATGAAAAATTACCTCATTAAGATGCAATTTATTCCATAATAGGGAAGCAGATATTAATTAAAATTAAAAAAACAGGAAAAGGATTTACAGCAAATCTTAATAATCATCTCCAATGGTTTTTATTTAATTATCTTTCAAAGGTTATCTGATATTTGAGCTAAAGTAATTTTTATAGAAACTTAAAACCTGCATTCAGACGTGTTTAATTGTAATATTTGAATTTTCGTAGCATTCGACATTTTCATAGCTTTATAAAACTGATCATAACATTATATAGCCTAAGTATAGCATCAATGCATATAGGTTATAATTAGTGCGGTCGATTTTTATATATAGTGGCAACATGCACAACATTAAAAACCACAAACAGGACATACCAAACTGGTTGAATACATATACTTGAAATATTTTCGTCGCCTATAATTTGTACAAAACTAGTCTCCTTTCATGTAATGTACTTTTCTTTGTTATATTGTTCAAAAGCTTGAAGGGGAAATTCACATCACCACAAAAGCATATTGAAAATGGCCACTAATACCCGATTTAATGCGCCATAAAACTAGCTATAAGAGGATGGAAACAAATTAATAATTAATCGATGCAGTCCAACTTTTAATTGGCGCAACCCATGTGGTCCAGGATATTACGTTTATGTGCTATATTAATTTTAGTATCATAGAGGTTCCATCCATGCAAAACTTGGATGATGCAATTGTTCAGCACCATCTTAACACTTGACAACTTTAAACTCCATAATATACAGTAGTTAAATGTAGTAAAAGTTGGACGAGTCTGCAATTTGGGATGCTTTAAAAGTTATAATAAATTGTTTGTGGTTATAAACTTGTACTGTATATAAACGAATTGGCAACACTACAGATGCATATTCAAAATCCTGAGCTCCATGAGATTTGCCAGATTATGTTATAAACTAAAGTAAACAGTGGCCTTGGTCTATAAACCGATGAGGAGGATGGATTTTCTTTTAATAATGACTGGCAGCAATTCAATTTGTCTCGTTACATTGATGCTCAATTGCGTGTATTTCACGCTAAGCAACTCGAGACACTGTCACATTGCCTACAATGTTCTAGCATAAGCATGACTAAAAGGGTGGCTTGACATTTCAATATTAGTGCATCCTCCATCCATGGATTCTTTGGCATTGGGCTAGTTTAGAACTATATACAGTCCCCAATATGAGTTTTAAAAAAATCAGAATATTCGATATGCTATATAAACGTTACTTCCTGCTCGATTCTCGATGGTCAAATACATCTTAACGTTGCCCTAAGCTTAAAGGTATAAAAGCAGTTTTTGGAGAATGGGTTTCAGTTTACTACCAGGGGAGCATCAATATCCGAACTTTGCAAAGGTTGCCATGGCAAAACCTTCCATGCTTTCCACTATCAAAGTTGGAATTTGCAAAACAGCCCTTGGCATGCAAACACCCAGATGGAAAGTTAATTAGGCAAAGGTGGCGCCATGGTGGACATTACTTTGCAGTCATAACAGATAGGAAAGTAGATGCCTGTAAGCCATCGATCTATACGATTTAACCATGATTAATACTCGAAATTCAATATCTAGAGTCACTGACTTGTATGGGGAGGAATAGCATGCACCCAAGCAGGACATTTCAGGCAAACATTTTTTGTAAGAAAAAAACGAGATGGAAACATAAATGCAAGACTATCAAGAAAAAATGAATTTCTGACATCTACAACGTGTTCTTTCAGATAAGTTACACTGTCCTCTTGTACATTTTATATTGTGTCAATTCAAGCCATAGTGTCGTTTTTATAGCATTATGCATCATTTGGCCTTGAATGGTTGAATTAAAGTCTGTCCAGACAACGATTACTTTCTACGACATTAATAAGCAAAAGTTGTCTGACAGGTTCAACTTTTTAAAAGTGTCCAAATTTAAATACAAACCTACGCAGTACAGTGTACTATAAGCCTAGTAACACACTGTAGCTATAACATTTCCATGGGATGTGCACATAGGATGGTGTCTGGTAGAAAAGTGCTACAGTGTATTTCAGCAAAATTTATAGTCGTGGGTTGTGTGTGTTGAAAATTTTCATATTTTGTTGTTGTAATAAATATTTTAAAACTGTTTAGTGAACGTCGTCAGTATTTTTTAAAAGTACGAAGGGGTTGTTTTGTTGTATATACACCGTTTACAGAAAAGCAAAATTTGTTCTTTGATGATTCCTGGTCCTCCTAAACGACATGCACTGACTGTATAAGAGTAATTGAAGCAATCAAAAATGCGGTTATCTTATGCATTCCCATCAGAGCATTGCGTCATCGCAACTTTGTATTTAAATAAGTTAAAAGATGATGGCAGTATCCAAGACAACATTATCCATACGCATTGTAAATGCAAGAAAATGGCTTATATTTTCGACACGTTTGCACTACCGTATGCTAGCTGACAATGGCGCATATAACGTAGCCATTGCGATTTAAGGACACATTATGCATTTTGTAATGAATCTAGCTGAATTTAGAAATTCTGATACGCTACGGAAATAAAATTAATGTTAAAACAGGAAATTTGCAGTAAACGAAGGCTATACCGACATGCGTTGATTACATATAAGATGGTTAAATTTCCTCATATTAGCTGTAATCCGTTGATTTTAGCAGGTAAAATACTTAAAATTGGGGTCAAGTTCATAACAATGTTAATACATGTACATACTATGCAACTCTGTAAAGTTATAAAAATATGGAATAAACTTATTAAGTAAAACATTAAAGGCATGACCACCCAAAAATGGCCACATTCAGTCACTGTACGTATACAGGTGGCCATTAAAAACGAATTCTAAAGGAAGACATATATGTACATGCATGCACCAAAACCAATTTATAAAAAGCCATCGCTATGCAGAGGTGGTCGCTTTACCAGGTTTTACTGGTAGTTTGCAAACGTATTAGGGCAACAAGCATCCATGGCACTAACTGTTGAGAACTTTTGGAAACTTTGTATAAGATTTTTAAAAAAATACAAAAAAACTTGCTTTGTTATAGAAAACTGCACACCCAGCTTTTATGTTCATTTAAATCACTTTTTAGAAAAAAAAATGGTAACATGTCGACAAGATTATAGATATGTAATATATATTTAAGAAATGCAACACTTTGCAGGGGGTCTCCCACAATTCTGACAAGAGCTCACGATTTTCAGGTATGAATGCACAAAATAATTGTTATATAGAAATATACACTAACGTATTCCATTAAACAGACAATACTTTGCCTGCAGCTGTTTATTGGTTATATGGCTAAATCTAGCTACTTACTCCATGGATAATTTTTATTCTAATTGTGATCATAACAAATGCAGGCGCTGAAAATTGTTTTATAATGCCCATCAAGGTCGAACAAGGTAATTTGGGAGCGTTTAAGTATGACACTGCACTTTTATTGACGTTTTTAACCCCCTTAACAATGTCACAGTATCATCATTTCGCTTCCCCATTCCCCATTTGAAACATCCACAGAAATCAGGAATAATATTTTCAATCAAAATTATTAGCACAATCATCCATATCACATTCATATACACCTGAGTATATATATACAGCGCACTTCCATTAACCAGCTGGAGCAATATAGTTTATTTCAAATTTAACTCAGAATTTTAACTCCAATAAACTGATTGTAGGCTTTCAGATCAAACTTGTTTTTGAGCTAAAACTGCTGTTGTGTTCAGAAAAAAATAATTTGTATTTACAATGTCCTCTACATGTTGCCAGTTGTAATTTCCATGTCATCCATATGGTCAAGTATATACATATACTGTATATTTAAAATGCTTGAAAACGTCAAATTAAATTTCCAGCTTTTTCCCCTGAGCCATTTATAAGTTTTCCATATATAATTAGGGTTTCGGGACACCGAAATTGGTAACATGTTGAGTTGAGACAAGATACCAAATTAAGACCTATGGAAATCTTGAGAGGCAAAAATAAAGGGAATGATACAGTTTTTTAAAGACATCTCAAAGTACGCTGTGGGAGAATATAACAGGAAGGTAAAAACCAAAAGATAGGATTGCCGAACAGGGAATAATGAAGCGATATTAATCATATTTTGCCACGTCAAATATTCCATTTGAGCCCTATGCATATCACGCCACATAGCACGTATATACCAAGCCCTTATCCCTTATCCCTTATTACGTGCAATGTCAAGATCGTCCCCATGGACAACAAAAAAGTCATGCGTGCAAAGATGCAATGTACCGTATATTTTCAAAGTATACATGTATAGTTCACATATATGCCCTATATAGCGTTTGAAACACAACAATAGAGGCGATACCATTAATCTTTCTATACATGTACTGCAAGCACTCAAAAGCAAGAACCCTTGTAACCCGCAGACGAGGCTTGAATTGCGGATCTATCCCGAAGCATTTGTACTCTGTCAACCGATTATTTAATCACTGGTCAGCGATCAATTTTTCCCCAGCCAAAAATCTATATGCACCAAACATGTCGTTTAGCCATTGCAATGCACGTGAACAAAAATAAACATGGGCGAACTTCGTGCCTTTAGAACTGAATTCCAAAGAGTGCACCGTATAAGATAACGTGAAATACGACTTGATAAATATATTTATCACATTTCCATATATGATTTATCGCGATAAATCCTTTTAATGCACTCTTGGAAGCACTCCCCCCTCCCACCCAAGTTCAGTTTTTCGACCCTGGCAACAAGCTCTGCCTTGTATAGACAATTGGGGTGAATTGGGTGCAGGTCATTCTAAAGGGAACATGGTTTAAGCACGGCAAACTGCACTCGGTCCACACCGTTTGTCATCTGAGAAATAAATTGTAAAGATATGACCGAGGAAATATTTTAATATCTCTGCCAGAAGAATCGATATATTAGACTGGGTAAAATATTTATAGACTCGCATTAAATTACGTGACGTACGCACAACATTCTGTGTTGAAATTCGATCTTTCATATTGTGGCCCTTACAAAAGCCCTTTCGTATACGAACATGGGTGACATTGAGCTACATTTGTTATCGTTATCTGGTTACCAAAATTCTCAAGAATGGCGCTTTGGTATAGAGGGCGCTTTCGTTGATTTTGTTTTAGTTAACGCGATTGGGTCACGTCAATCCCCATCATGGAGGACGTCTTGACATTCAGCAAAACATGAAGATCAATGTGTTGAAAAATTGAAAAAAATTATCTCAAGAAATTTAAGCAAAAAAAAAAAAAAAAAAAAATGGCAGCGCCAAATCCAACAATCAGATTCAAGTTCGAAAAAAAAATGTCTGATAAAATTAATGCACTTGTAAAGAAACGCATTGATCAAAGTGATGAAAGGCATGTGAACTAAATGTATAACAGCCTTATAACGTGAGAATGTAAGGCAATTACATAGTCAAAAACAGCTAATCTCAAAACAGTCCTTCAACCTCACTATACATACATGTACATGTATGTACACTGTATTGTAATTTCTGTAAGCTTATAATACTTGAAAAGTATAGAAAACATAGATCGTTATGTTAAGTTTTATCATATAAAGCGTCTATATGTTACATCGAACTTCAAGCATATTAAAAAAAATGGTTAACATTTTTGAATACACCTTCTTTTAAAGGCAGTCTTGCATTGTGGCTTTTGGAAATAAATCAGGCAGGAATGTAGATACAATATTTCAAATTGCAAACTCGTTTTTGGGTAGTGGAATTTCTAGGAAGTGTTGGCTGGAAGAATCTGTATATATAGGAAGTTTTGGATGAAAGAATTTTGTAGGATGGTCTGATGGAAAAATTTATAGGAAGCTTTGCATGGAAGAATTTTTATAAAGCTTTGGAAGGAAGAATTTGCGGGACATATTTGGCTTGCACTACCAATCCTCCATAACTACAATCTCCACCAAAATAAAGTTGAATATGCAACGGGACACATACTTGTCAGTGCTTTCAAATATTCCCGATAAGCTGCAAAGGAATTTATCATGTCTCCTGCCAGCAGGCCTCTTCCATAGAAATTACAGTTAAGACAGGCAGATTTATATGCATTCATGAATAAAGCTGGTACAATTACAATCCTATATCCTTCCCTCCCTTCCTTCCTCCACATACAGACAACCCTTTCTTTCCTCAATTAGCATAATCCGAAGGGATTTTCTGGATTTGCGTTCATGCAAATATATACTGGCGGCTCTGTGCCTATATAGCTAGCTTCATATAAAGCATGCATGATAGAACATATGTGTGCTGACATTCATGTTTTTGACATGAAATTTATTAGCATTTAAAGAATATATAAGCTCCGGACGAATTAAACCCCGTTTTTCAAGCTGGTGGAAGCAAAGTCTATTATGCGACGATCATGAATCAGTTTGCAATACTTGCCACGGTGATAATTCTTGAAATTTCGGATTAGAGATTGCCTGCTTGCTTGCAGACACGCTTGATTTCAGATTCCATTCGCGTTTTTCATTGCTAAAATCTCAACAAGCCGAACTGATAAGGCGCGATTTTATTATTTAATACAAGTCTGGCAGGTACGTATAACAAAAATATCGATCTTTAATGCATTCGTGGACTATGTTCGATTAAATCCCATATTATCACTGGAGGAGTCGCATATTATAGTATTAATCACCGCTCATGTTCGTGTTCTTATAGTTTGATTTATAAAGCCCTTCGATACAAGCTCCAATTGAATCAATTGTCTGATATAGCAAATAATGTGAACAGGAAACGAGACGAGGTTCCAACAACGCATCCTATTTCTGACAATATATATTGTATATACTGAACACTCTCTGCATTGTTATTGAATCCTGGGACATGGCAAGGGATGTGACAAGCGTGCAATTATTAATATTAAAAATGTATAAACAAAATAGGCTGCAATTATTAACGGTATAACATCAAGTGCATTTGAAATGACTGATTAAGTCAGTTTCTTATAGGATGTTCATACACGCGTTTAATCAACATTTGCACGCAATTCGATGTCCTGTTGAATCCGGATCACTCCATCTATAAGTTCTTCCAATAATTACATGCATGGAAGCAACCTGGACTTTTTTCTTGGAGCATCTCTGGAGAGCATGCCAATTTTGTATGTTCGATTCCCAATCATGTTGACAAATTTTAAAATCGTGACACTAGTTTTGAATTATTAAGAGTTCAGTCCGATTGTTGGTACAAAACAATTATGATAACGCTAAAGGGACATCAATGTTTACTTCCTTCTTAGTGGCCGGTTCTTAACATAAATAACTTGTCCTATATTTTACTTAAGCCAAACTTAGTAAATCTTTAATCTATGAGTTTCGGAACAATCCATGTTCTTCCTCATGCAGGTAGCACTTTCTCAACAACCCATGTTCATTCATAATAATCAATTCCAATTGTCACCGGTCGTTATCATAATATAGATGCAACAGCATCTTAAACCGACATGTCACATAATTAAATTTTTTTTTAAATATCTGAGGTTGATATCTGAAGTTTCTGTCGAGTGTAAATTCCTATAATGAGGTTTGTTTTTCAGATATATACCGACCCTCGTGCGCAATGAGATATTCATGCATACCCGGAGAATTTTTTCCTCTTGGTTCGTTTTATTTTGGTTGACCCTTGCAAGGGTATGGTCTCAGGAATTTTGGTTGACCCCATGGATTGTTCCGAAGCGTCGTAGATTAAAGATGTACTAAGTTTGACTGAAGTAAAAATAGGAGAAGTTATCTACTAAATGGACATGGAAATTACCTTCTGTGCACCTTGTCATTTAGAGGGCGTCTTGTCCATGGCATTTCTGATACCAACTTATGCAGCTTGATTAGAATTAGATATTGATAGATAACTATAATGCAGTAGGCTATAGCAACAGCCTGCAGCATATATATTATAAACAAAAAAAAAAAACAAGTCCCAGTTGCAATAGCTCACACTTTAATGTGTGGGCCGAACACCATTCCTCAAGCAGTTGGGCGTACAAGACATATAGGCTTAGCAACACAAATTTACGACCATTTGGACAAAGCACGCGAAGCAATTAATTAGCATGCGTGTTTCTAATTGCAACGCCAATTACGTGATTCATAACTTATTTTCGCAACTTAAAAATATTCCTTCAGCACGCATCTCAGAAGCAGCATTTGACTTTATATACAGCAGTGGATGCTGTGGCCCAGGTATTTAAAGGGCCATGAAAGACCCATGGCAATTTGTAGCTGTCACCGTACACCCTGCACCCCATCAACACTTATCTGCATGATATGACGTTATCGGGGTAACATATCGTGTTTTTGCCCTGTCTGAAACTTTTCCATCAATCACACAAGGCCGAAATGTATTCAAATATATGCTAATTGCGTTTCATGCCAATTAGCAATTAATTCGCGATAGGTGCCCTTAATCTTTTTGGCAAAAGCACTGCAACACCATGACAGACGTACAGCAGAACTCTTTGCACCCAAATATACGATGCAGACATCTTACGCTTTAATTTCATCGTAAAGAAATATTTTCGGCAAGCGTCTGGGTTTGTACCTATTTCTGGCCTTACTTGTTTTTTCAAACCGTTTAAAATATGCAGACGTGCATTTTAAGGCCTTGCAGAAGAATGTCTTGAATGTGCTGATGGTGTGTGTGTGCATGCGGATATATATATATCTATAGACACACGCCACGTAATTCATTAACGTTATCTATCCAACCCCTTCTAAACACGTATACGAACACAGCCAATCAGTCAGTCACTTATTGCATGCAAATGCGAAAAACACAATGTGCATTCAAAAAAGGCGTTTACAATTTGGACTCGAAAACACATAGGCAGTGGAGGCAAGCACGCAGCAACGCAATTATATCTAAAGTAGCAAGGCCTAAATTGGCCACCTTCACTTTTAACCTAAATGTGCGCAGTATATATGATAAGGTTTACATTTATATAGGCCTACGAGTCAGTATATTGCGTCGTGTGATGTTTTTTGTATTGCCCACAGCATATATGAAGTGACGCTAAAATGTGATGCCAAGTTGAATTTTAATCCATACTCATGGTGATTTTAGCCATAATACTAATCGGCAGGCTTTTTCACGTTTTATATATCCTGTGCTTGCAAGGTCATGGCAACATATATAATGTATTTTAATATGTCGAACCGTGTGGCACTTGCTTAGGACATAGCCCTTTGTGTCTGAGGATCACTATAAAAAGCTTGGCTATAAAAATAAAATCTAAAGTGCATGGTGTTGGCGTGGAAAAATGGATTTTTTTTAACGTATGTGATATATAGATTAACTTTATAGAAATTGCTTCAGCGATTAATTGGACACCATTGATCGGATCGATTGAAAGCTTCCGTGTTGCAACCTTTCCTTTTGATCTCTATAAAGCAATACCATTTTCGTCTTTACACAATATGGCAGATGATAAAGTTTACTATAAACGAACTATAAGAATCTTCACCCTAAACGCACATAGTCTCGAATTATATTTATAAATTCGTCTAGTTTTTTAGTTTTTGAACATGACTTAAATTTGTTTTAGCTTGCCAAATTCTCTGAAGCTGTGTTTATACCAATTTTTCGACATTCTTTTGTCCATCACAAGAACTTGGCATGAATACACCCATGTTTTGCAACTACTACATGTAGATAAAAAATGAGATTTTACTTTTATTAAGGTTTTCAACTCAAAACTCCATGTTGTTATATCCCATGTTTATGCAAAGCTTTCGAAAAATGTTGGCTGCTTAGAGAATTTTTCACGCTTAAGTATAAACAATCCTTAACTTGTATCAAAGAAAAAAAAAAAAATTATGTTAAAAGTCACATTGATCGAATCCTGGAAATTTTTCGTTTTTCTCACAGTCCTGACAAGGCAGGCTGTATACTTATAGGCCTATAGGAAGCTAACTAAAAGTGCTAGGTTAGGAATTATGCAAAGTCAAGCAACTTTCTACACTATAGAGTTCAACGACTTAAACTCTACATGGTACAAACGGCATTATTAAAGAACAACATTTGCCAGACAGTTTTACATAAACAACGCACAATATACAACGTTTTTGGCAGATATCCTAGTGCCACCAATTAAGATATAAGAAAAGGTTTTTTTACATTAGACTATACTAGTCAAGCCAGGTTTCTTACTCGCCTAGAAAGTCATTTATTTATCTATTCGCAAAAGCCATTTCTTATATTTATTTGCAAAAAAATAATTACAAGTATAGGCTACTAAAATCTATATGGAAGAGGTTAAAGTGATTACTTGTACATTCTATCATCACTAGAAAAAACAAGACCTTTGTAACATCATTAAAAACGAATTTCAGTCTAAGCTTAGAGATGTGTTAGAAAATAAAACCATTATATATATATACAATGAAAACTATTTAAAAATAAAAAGAGGCCCATGCATAATCATTTGCTTTAAGTCAACCAATGTTTAACTGAGTTCTATAGTCATTGGTATATTTTCAATATGAAAATTTAGAGGATTTAGAGGTAAATTCATGAGCTTTTGTCCACATATCTTTCTTTGGAAACAATTTCAATTGCATAATAGCTGAAAAATGGCATCGTCAAAAAATTAAGCATGTGAAACATTTGCCAACTCTTGCACCTCATATCTTTTCCATGAACAGAAAACATTTGTGAAACAATCCGTAATGTAATTTTCATAAATTTTCCTTAAAACGGATTAGCACGCGAGATACGTTAACCATTTCCCAAAGGAGCCATGACACCTTGCGATTTTAAATTTCCTTCGCGTGTAAAATGTCCTTAATTTTCCAGTAATTATAAAAACGCAATTTGTAAGTTCTGTTGCAGGACGATGTAACTGCATTAGAGATTAAAATGCATATAAGAACGTATGGGAAGTAAGATAATGCCAGTTCTTGGAAGTAAGAGCGAAACGTTTTATGTAAGCAATTATGTAAATTTGATAGAGACTGAGAATCTATTTCGTTTTGCAACCTATTTGTAAGGAAAAGTAAAGGTTCTTGGAGCTTTTTTCTTAAGTTAGTCAGTGCCAAAAAAGACTAGAAAAAAAGAGGAAAAATCAATATTTTTTGCATAGTGATATTTAAATTATGAAAAAAAGATCACATTTTCAACAGTTTTTCGTCCATGCGAAGCAACCCAAGAATACATTGACTGGAGAGATGAGTGATTTAAGTTAAGAAAAGTTCTTTAGAATACATAGTTGTTGTATAAAATTAATAAAATTAGCATCCATATAGTTTTATGGATAATTGAAAATATCATACCATTGTCATGTAGCAATTGAAATTTTTCGTTAACAATTAGTAAATGAATTCCCACAAACTCATAGTTGTGTCAAAAATTTCTGTTCAACTGACAGCAAACTATTTTCTCGAGCTTTAAATGGAAAAAAAATGTCCCTACTAACTCGTCATTAATAACTAGGGGTAAAAACATGCTGAAGAATGGATAATATCATGGATAAGAGGATATGAATAGCAAGGAAACGTATAGGCTACATACATGTATTTGTGATTAGTTGATGCACCCGCACATTGTGGAAGCAAATGGCACTAGGTGCGAGTGCATTGAGCAATCACAGGTATGTTTCCATGCTATTATCTACCCTCTTATCCATGATATTATCCATGCTTCAGCAAATTTTTACCCTTAACTGTCTAATTACTATAGGCTACACATTGTGATAACGAATTGTAGCCTCAATATAATTAGTACGAATTTTTCCATGTGCGATTTGATGCACTGAAAAATTTAGATTGTGAATTGCTCCCTACAGTAATACAGTCAACATTAGTTGTGTTCAGTTGCAAATCTTAGCCTGTTTGTAACCAAATTCGGCTTAATTCGTCACTACAAACTCAAACGAAACAACCATAGAACATGGCGCCACTTATATAGAATATCACAAGCACGGCCAGCCCACTCAGGCCTCCATCAACTAAGCATTATAAACGTTGCTTAGCCTGGCTAAAATTCTATTATTTGAACACACCTATTGTTTTATTCTTTTTAATTCAATGATGGCCAGCTACTTGTCTTTAATATCATTGAGAACATGTGCATTTCTCATTCAGTAGGCCTATAGTCAGAGGATCAATGGTGGTTTTCATAAAAAGTTACTTATTAAAAAAGTAAAAAAGGTTCTACTACCGAAAAATCGTTGTTGGGCTGTCTTTAGCTTCTGTTCTGAAATGTTATCAAACTTCATAGAAATGGTACATGTGTATAGCACTGAGAAAGGATTTGAAGTACGTGCACTACCATTGCATACATCTGAACACAGCGGAAGATGTGCAATCTGGTGGTAAAGCATTAAAGGTCGCAATCAATACGTGTACTAAAATAGTATTGACTTGCGTCATGACTTGATTTTTTTTTTAAACTTTCACAGCGGTAAAATTCCGCTTTCCCATTGCACATTGTGCTTCAAAATCACGTTAAGAGCAAATGCTTACTATACAATAGTGCAACGATCAATAACATTTAAGATTAGACCGATTCATAAAAGACTTAAAATCGAACTTCAAATTTGTACCAATTATGGGAAGTGTAATGTTAAAAATTGTTTTTTTTTTTTGTACAAAAAGTGGCAATTTTGTTGTTTCTTAGAATTTCGAAAAAAAAAACATTTTTCGCTATACAAGTGAGGCAATTTACATGAAATTACATGTGTTTAAGATGTCAAGATATTTCCATTTCTTTCGCGACATTTCTGAAATCAATACTGAATAGTTTTATTCTGTTGTATATTAACAAAATACATATGAAACTATACTTTCGAACAGTTGCCGCATGATAATCCCTCAAAAGATCCCGCTCCTCATTCATTATTAACTGAAAAACCCATGTCAAATTCGGGCTGACTTAATATAGGCCTATACGAGGTGACATAGCACCTTAAGCCAATATATTACATTTAATTCTAAAACTCGCCTTTCAACAGCTTAGTGTTTCACCGTGAACAATTCTAAATTATATAAACATCTTAGAACGCAAATGAAAAACTTGGTTGCTGATACTATATAGATTTTTCCAGAAAAAATGGGATACATCAACAATAGTAACCCATGGAAATTAGCTAACAAAATAAGCAGTAACCCTATGGGGTTCTGCAAAACTGCGAACACTCAAACCCTTGTTTGACGTGCCAAATCCAATAATAATTGTTCGTTAATAAGATATCCTTATTATATCGTAATGCTAACACAACACGCATTTAGAAATGCATTAGTGGACGCTGATAAGCTTCTGTTTGTTCAATTCAATATAAAAACTACTTATTTATAAAAAAATGTTTATATATATCTTGATCGATTATGGTGTTTAATTACTATGGATATACTGTACTAAAATCAATACCATACCTTGAAGTACACTATTCCTTGTATAAGTTGTATTACCACATAGCCTACATGTACATGATTATGGTTGAATAGACTGCTTCAATATGGAAATTATATTACAATAGCAATCGTACATTTCCAGCATCTTTTGAAAATATAAATTGCGATCAAGACACATAATCTATATATATTAAAATGTTTACCTGGTTTAGTAAAATATGAATCAGTATATATATAGTGTGACCATCCTTCATCAAGGTTTCACTTTTACACTAAACTGCCTAAATCTGTTCATCTTCCAACATAATTGATTCATGTCATCTTGGTGCATTTTTTAGCAGTCATCGAAACTGTTTTATCTCCGAAATTAGCTAGTTTTTGTCAGTAATCATGCAGAATTCAGAATTTATTGGTGTCACACCATCTACTGCATGCGCATCACTAAGAGAATTGATCAATTTTAGTAAAAGTCTGCATACATGTACTAGGAATGAACATGTCAAGCAAAAGTTATTAGTCTTCGTCGAATTTTATACTTGACATGTATGGAGATGTGCAACAATGCTGCATTCACAAAACCAAATTACAGCACCGCATGTTCCAGTGTATTATCTAGCTATTCAGAGCTTGTAGTCAAATTAAGTGTTCCTTTTACAACACTGGCCAAATATGAATTTATCAGTTTTGCATGATGTGCGACACATTTCCATGCTATAACCTTGCATATAATTTCAGGTTTATTGCACAATTTATTATTAACGTATAACTATCATTACTTAATTGGTATAAGCACACAATTATGCAGTGTTAGAGCTAGTACACCTAAATGCGCAGTTGGAGCAACACATAAAAAAATCATTAAGAAATGCATGTATATAATGGACTTCACAGGGTCAGTGAAAAAAAAAAAAACACGTATTAACAATAGATGGATTGCGCAGGTTTCCTTTAATCTTAACGAGAATGATAAACTCACTATTACGCATGCGCATCAATTAAAGACGTTGCGGTATCACGTTAAACTAATGAAATTGTCGTCTCCCCTCAACCACAAACCCATTAACGTCGTCCCCACGCATGCGCATCGGCAAAAAAAAAACAATGCTGCCAATGTCATCAAGATTCCTGTACAATCCCTCTAATATTTCAGGGTCTTATAACTTCGTTAAACAGGTAGTTACCGCACTGCGCTTTTTTCATTCGGATAAAAAAATCACGTTAACCTTTAGAAGACGTAAGCTGGTGATTGTCATATTGACATAAACAAAACTGAAAGAAAAAATTGGAAACTCAATAAAACTTTATGGAGCTCTGCATTGATATCGTGGCATGCAAAGCAAAAAGGTATAACAATACCGTACATGATGGAGAATTAAAAGAAAGGCAGTGCATGCATGCCGTTAAAGTGTAGTGCAGAAGACGTCAAATAACGTTCACGAGCATCATGCTTACTTATGCGTGCTGATACTGAAATGTTGTTATTGCATGGCATCAAAACCTATTCATCGATTTTTACATTAGTGCTCCCTTTTTTTTATAAAGTGTGGATTTTTTGCAGTAGATCCCCAGCATCCTTTCATATTCCTTTTTTACATCGGACAACAGTTTAATTTTAAATGTCCAACGATAACAAAGTCATTCATAATGCATCATCCAATAAAAAAAGTTAATGTCCCGACCTGTATGCAGTACGGTTTGTATAAAAATTCGGATTTAACAGCAATTCAATATTTTCCTGTTGTTGATTTAGGCATCTGTTCGACGGAAAACGGCATTTGGATCACGGTGCTGTTTAGTTTCTTATTTTGCGAGAATTATAGATGATGATGCATTTCGTATATGCCTTCTTTATCAAAAAATGCGATGAAAAGCGAATTTCAAATACACAACTAATCTTGTTAGAGTTTCTTTTTAAAACTACTTCTTTTCAAATGTCAGGCGTTTGATAACATTGATCTCTGCATGTTTCTTATTGATCTTCACAAGTTGGTATTGTCCGCATACTATACACTGTATACATGTACCTGACTTTTTAGCAATAACATGAAAGAGTTATCCTATTTGAAATGTTAGAGTGGCTAAAAACAGATATCCGGAGAATCATGAGTCGTCTTCTTATTGTACACATTACTCATATCATCCTAATTTAGTATAGACTATGCCTATAATAAAACATGTAAGGCGTTATGCATGTTATAGGACTAGCATTGCCCCACCCAAATCATTTACCATGAATGGCAACGTTGCATAAAATAATGAATTCCCCCAGTTTCATTAAAATTATTTCTATTAATCAATGTTACCTTGTCAAAATACCTTGGTAATGGCGCTATTAGTTAGCCAATGTGGGAAAATTTGTTTTATATGTATTAAAGCAGTAACAATCCCAAAGTAGTAGAAACGACACACATGTTTACCTTTTAAACAGTTTGCTACACCATATAATTATAGGGGTAATAAATGGGGCAGCAGAATAGTGACCTCAGAATTTAAGTATGCATTTAAAAAATTTAAAATGCACAAGTTTACGATGAATACCATATGACTTGACAGCTTAGGAAGGATTAACTCCGTACTGCACTCTATTTAACACCGGAACATTAAGAGTACACGCGATATGTAGGTTTTAATTAAAATACACAGAAAACAAATTAAATATTACAGGCAGGATCATTCGGAAGAAGAGTTAGCATGGGAGGTCGATTTGAATTAAAATCCAACCCTAAGATCATTTTAACCTGTTCTTTCAAAGTAATAGAGGTCCGGGTCACAAAACAGCGCATGTGCGAGTTGGTAAGCGCCACCTACAGGTCTAAGTAGCAAGTAATGAAGATGGTTTCTTCATTAATATTTAAAAAAATTGCTATTTTAAAATATTGTAAAAATTTACAAAATTATTTTGTACTATTATCTTAAATCTCACAAAGTTTCATTTTGGTATCATAATTAGATCGCTAGATTAAGGTTTATTTCTAATGTGGCTCTGTGTTAAAATCGTGTTTTTTTCCCCTATGAAAAACGCATTTTACTTCCACAAAGGGGCGCTGCATATGTAACGTGGACCTTCTCTATTTTGTTCATTTATTAATACTTGTTTCAGTGAATTAAGGGCCAAAAAAATCTTCAATCAGCAGGAGTACATTACATGTATAGAAATTTTATATGCACTGACTGGTGTCTGCATGTGCAGTAAATTTCATGCCCATACGTGGCAGAAAATGTCCCAATTATAAGCCATTGCAAATCTAGGCCACTCTTGCAATAGACACCTTAAAATATTCACAGATTCTAAAGGAATTTTGATCATCAAGTTTAAAAGTTTCTGACCCCTGCCATTCCAAAATACAAAAAGTTGATTTTTTTTCGTTCATTGTCCAACATCCCCAACAGGCTGACGCCCTTTCGAAAATTAGACACAGAAATAAAATATGTGGCATTCTGTACTAGCCATACAACCAATGATTATATGTGGATGATGTGGACCATATTCCCTGCCCATATTTCAAAGGCGTTGTCATATTATTGACACGATGCCACTGGTCATTACAGCTAGTGGTGGGTATAAACAAAGACCTTTAAGATGGCCGATGGCACCATGGTCTAAATGAAAAAAAAAAATGTCCCCACCCCTAGGAACACTTAGTTTGTCAATAACTGAAAGTTATTAATTAATTGAGACAAAAACACAAGAAAGCCTATAGGTCAACGTCATTTTACAGGGCCTTGTGGGCGGCACGCCATGCCGTAATGTCTGTATAACCAAGGGTCACTTATTGATGGTATACAGAATAAAAAAAAAAACTTATTGAAATGCGTGGTAATAACAGGCTTGCAATGTAGCAATATAAGAATTGCAGTCAGCTAGTAATTCATTTAAATTATAATTAACCAGCCTGAAAAACCTTGAGTGTGCCTAATATTAGAACTAATTATTAACGCTGGGCTTTGAAGCGATAAGAACTGTAATTGTATTCAAAATAATAGCATTTTAAATGAAAAATTGCATTTATATACTCGTTTTATGTTAAGGGTTGACTTGAAAGTTTGACAAAAGCTCATGCATGTACTATAGCTGCAATTGGTTAAAAGCTTCTAGAAAATTACACGAACTGGCGAAACTTAATTACCTAACGAATTGTTTAACCGGACCCGTTGAACACTCTTTGTTTATAAGCATTCTACGTAACCTTATTTGTTTTACGTGTGTTTATTTAAGACCATGCCTTTTATATTCGTTAGTCTACTCGAATTTGAATGAAACTTTGCCATGTAAAGATCCAGCAAATTAAGCCACGTTTCTTTCAATGTGTGCATTTGTTAAACGCACACCTCGTTAAATTTGCCTAATTATTGGTCTCTTAATCGAAAAGTTTTTGACTAAATTAGCCAAAACTCAATTATAGAGGCAAGACGAAGTCGATGTCTTCTTCCCTTCAACTTGTGCTAATTAACAAGATGCACCAAGCTAGGTTCATTTTATCGCAAATTAAGTCTAGGTGGTTCTAATCAGCGATTTCCATTTAAATCATTGATGAATATCTGTTTTTCATCGAAAATTGCATTAATCGTAACACCTTTATCATTTCTTGATATATGGATTGTGATGTATATTAAATTTTATACAGTTTTTGAAACAGGATCAAGCTTTGTAATTTAGTTAATCAATTACCATGTCCTTGACTCAATATGGATAACTATATGAAATATATCAGTTTGAAGTAATTGTAAACTACAACAAATTCTGAAGTAAAAATAAACTATTATGGCTTGCAGACTTTCAGAAAACAACGATATTCAAATAAAAGTAAGCCAAGTAAATATTCTACATAAAAGTCAATAGAAACATAATGTAATTCATCTGCATGCATCTTGTGTACATATACATGTATAACATGTTATAGATATGTATGAGTTATATTCTGGTAGTCAGCAGGCATCCCAACATTTGAAGGAAATGTAAGGATGTACTGGGATTTGGACTTCAATTACATGTATAAAACAAGATTTGAAATTTTATGTTAACGTTGTTTTCAAATTTTAGGCCATGTGTACAATACTTTTTTTAATTGGCACTTTTATGTTAATTAATAAATTCTATGGAAATAATTCAACATCTAGTCTAAAACACTAGATTACAAATTAGCCCGAGTTTTCAAGAATCTAATAAAATCTTTTAAGACTCAGATTGAATAAAGTAAGCTATATAGCACAGCGTTCATGAACATTGCGGGAAGGGCCTGCACTAAAGTTCACCCAAATCAATATCTTTAGTGAACCACAGGGGCTGCTTAATTGGGTTATTCAACCAAGTGTGGGTCTATATACGTGGGATCCATTACCATAGTCATAAAATCGCTGAATGATTGGAAAAAGCTTTATGGAGATTTTTTGCCAGTGCCGTTTTTCTTACATGGTGATCTATCAGAAATTGTGCTTTGCAAAAGAAAAAAAAATTGACAATTTACTCGATATAATCCTGGCCCTCCCAACACATTTTCTAACAAAGTACATCTACAGCGCTATATGCATGCAACTTGCGCTTGATTTAAGAGACATTTGGTCCTTTCATTTTGAGATAATCTTATCGCTTTAAAAAAAAACCGGAAAGATAAACGTACAATAACGGTATTTTCTACATCGTCAGCAATAATGCACTGGATGAAAAATTCATCAGATGTCAGCTGTCTGTTTCAACAGCATATTACATCTCGCAGACAAACATTCAACTTGCAACTTTAAAAAATGAGCTATTTGTGGCTGTATTCAAGGTTGCCATTTTGCAATGCAAAACTAGAGATGTTGCGCAATATTTGGTTTGGTAATTATAACATGCGTAGCATCAAGGGACATGATGCATATATAGGACATAAGAAGGTTATTTAGTATCCAACTAAGTGTTTTGCCCGATTTTCTATTCTCATACTGGTTGCTGGAGTGATTGAAGGACGTAATAATTGCCTAAATAGCCACATAATAGAGCATTGTGTCTCTAAAATGGCCCGTGCATCATTCAGCTTTTAATTTTAAAGGGGTGAACGGGTTTCTGAACCTTTGTTAGTAACATGAAGTGACATGGTGGGGTTAAATATAGAGTATACGTTTCTTAGATGTTTAAGAAGTAGACATAATCATTCTAAAACATTGACGGAGCTTCGTGCAAAAACGGATGCTTACTATTGGTCAT
>JAQGCC010000509.1:0-35521 GCA_034698905.1 Xestoiulus laeticollis
ATTATAAATAACACAAACCTCACATTTACCCAATTCTGGGCATATTTTAACCAAAACCTGTGTTAATAACTGTGACCTAACTTTGGGAAGATTTAACCCAACATTTGATTGTTACACTTAAATTCAACCCAATGTTGTTATGTCCAAATATCACTTAATATTGGGTTGAATTTTAACCCAACGTATTTAGCGTGTAGTATGACAATGTAGCTTTGAAACATCAACTTTCACTTTAAAAATTCATTATTATACAGTGAATAACTGTGAAAAAAAATTTCATAACGTCCATAAAGTGGACTTAAAAGAGCATTTATAGGTGAAATACAATGAATAATTAAAACATAACTTGCAATCAAACTTACAGAGGCATGAAGTTCGTGTTATCAAAAGCCATCTTTTCCAACTAACAATTCTTCAATCTTTTAAATTTAACATATAAATTTGAAAATGTTCAAGAAATTTAAAGGCTTGTTCATCACGATCAGATTAAAAGATTATCTCTACAAATTCTGATAAAGAATCTAGTAATTTCGAAAGGGTTATTCAGGCCAAAAAAAGTGCTGGCTTACATGATGCTGGCCAGCACACAGGGTTAACTTGGAACAGAAATATAGTGCACCAAGACAACCAACCGTGCAATTATACTTTAATTTCCTAAACAACTTCTAATAAATCTTCCAAATAATAAAAGCAAGCATATAAACGGTAAAGGTGTGTATTTAACACAATTTAATAAGATTGTAAAATTGCCTTGAAGACCTCATTGCAAGGTGGATGTTAAACAATATTAGAATATGGCAGTACCATACAGTCAAGGTTATGTATCTTACTGGCATAGCTTTTTTGCTCACAAAATGCACATTAAGGTTACAGTTTCCACCCCGTCGCATTTGCCATTCTTTCTCTATAGTTTTACTTTCATAAACACACCATACTTTTTCTTTTGTCAAATTTTTGTGTTTGTATGCCCACTGTAGTGAAACTGTGCCACTAAAAAAAAAGTGTACATACATGCATTTTTTAAATAGAAAAAAAAATGGTACACATTTTGCTGAATTGGTACCCAAAATAACGCCCTATGTACTCGCTAAAAATAATTAATTAGCAAGATTTTTCAGTGCATCCAATAACAAAATAACCATGCAATTTATATTAAGCCAATTTCTTTGGAAAATGTAGCAAATTTAGGGCTAAATATTTCATACTCAATTTAATAACTCACTCATGGAATCTATATAGTGCTGTAACATTGAAGCTAATTTTGAAAATTACTTTAATATTAATAACATAAGTTATGAAAAGGTTACCTAAAATATAAGATTACTTAATTCCACAATTCGCGTTATTATTTTTAACAAAATTTCAAATTATGGAAATACATAATGCAGTTAAAAAGCAAATGCATCCAATAATGCCCTCTTTTTAAAACCTTTTATTTAACTTGGCATAAACTGAGCTTGCTTGGTTGTCTGTTTGTTTCAACTTCTTTGAGGTCCTTTTTAAACAACTTTAACACGTCCTAGAGAGCTAAAATTTTGTGTTCAGCTCAGTATCATGTGACATTTTTATATTATTTAATTTAATTATCATACGGTGACCCCTATTACGACCGAAAAATTGCAATTTTACATTAAAAAATGCACTAACGAAATATCAATTAACGTAGAGCGCACCAACCAAGCACCATTCATGGCGATGATTAAATAAAAGGTTTTAACCAAAACCACACTTTTTTCGGGGAATATATTTTTCGGTTTTAGTAATCTCCTTCAAAACCGCAAGAATCTTGTTTACATCTTAATTAGAACATAAACAGGCACCATGCCGAGACAATTAAATATTTTCTTTAGAAAATCAAGATTTATGATCCATTTATACTATCCGATTTAAAAAAAAACAATTTAGGTAATCTTATACTTCTCCATTTTTATTACAGAAATCATTTGAAAAACACGTCAAATTCTGTCTCCAAAATCACCATTTAAATAACAAAAATCATCAAACATCATTAAGAGGGAACTGAACTGCATGTTTTGCTATGGGGAGATTTTAAAACATACTTTAAAAAAAACTACTTGTAATAATACAAAAATAAAAATTGATAAAAATGCAGCATTTTCGTAGCTACTGCATGTTCAAAATTTCATAATTTTCCCATTTATAGAAAATTTTAAAAAAATTAAAAACTAAAATACGCCACTAGGTGGCAGCAGGTACTCGCACGTTGTGCATTCCAAAAAAAAAATGAAAAGTATTTGTTTTTAATTTTTTAAAAATTCCCTATAAATGGGAAAATAATGAAATTTTGATCATGCAGTAGCTACAAAAATACTGCATTTTTATCAATTTTTATTTTTGAATTATAACAAGTAGTTTTTTTTAAAATTATGTTTTAAAATTTCCCCATAGCAAAACATGCAGTTCGTTCCCCATTAAGAGGTTTGCATATCAGATTAAGTCTTTTTTTCGAAATTATTTAATTTAATTTTGGAAACTGATAGTAACAAATGAAATGTAGTAGGACCTAGCATAAATATTCTATTATTTGTTTAAATATATTTATATCACGCTTCATGGAAATATGTCCGTAAAGTTTATAATTGTAGAGGGTCTGGTACATCCAAAATACAAGTAAATATAATACTGTACCATTAATATAATATGGAATTAAAATAGTGTTGATTGTCCACGTGATCGATGCTTATTAAAAATAAACAACTCATAAAATATATTGTGGGAACCACCTAGTTTAAATAAGCGACATGATTAAAAATTCCCTCTGACACAAATTAACGAAATAAACCCTTTTTTTAAATTTTCCTTAAATCTGAAACTTTTTTTTTAGAATTTTTCAGGATTGAAGAAAGACTGGCGCAGTCCCTTTTACACGTTTTCTCTAGCCTTGTTATCAAATAAGCGTTAAATAATTGCATAGCTGCATTGCTGTATTTTGAAGAAAAAAAAAATTCAAGCAAATGGGCGGATACCGCAGCAAAAAAGGAGGAATTTTAAACAAATCCAATTTATATTATAACAAAGAAAACAAAAAATGCGAGTGAGGAGGAAAATTGGAGTGAAACTACGTGAAATATCACGAGGTTAACGCAGCAATTGTGATTTGTGGTTCTGTACCCACAAACCAGGTACCAAAAAAAAAGTGCGTAGACATCGCCGTTATATTTCAGGGGAAACAATGTTAAGTATTAACTGACCAATCAGAAAATTGCCTAAATTGCAGCCCGCGTATTAGAAGGGCCCGATAGGTTTACGCAATTAATAAAAAACTTAAATTAAGACAGTTTTTAAACAAATACCGCACTTTCATGCTACTTTGCCATAAAGTATATAAGGCCGTGGATTTTCTTGAGACAGTACATTCGAAAGAATATTCGACTAACAAACAAACACATCAAGTGTTGTTCTTTGGCCATAATTTCAATCGGAAACATGAAGGTAAGTTGGATGAAAATATCGATGTGAGATATTATTGCAATTTGAAAATTATTTTCAAATTTTAAATTTAAATTCAAATTTTTGCAAAGTTTTACTCAAATTTAAAATAATTAATTAGATTTCAAACCGGCCTCCATTTTTGCAATTTTCCTAAATTATCTTTATATTTTATATTCATTCATTTCTAGATATTTTAAAACTTTATAAAATTTTTACTAAACATACTTCAAATATATTAATATAACTCAAGTCAAATATAAGCTTTCCAAATATTCTACCTTCAAATTATGCAAAATGTTGCTTGAATTTAAGTAAATCACTTATAGAAATTCTATCCAAAAACTAAAACATAATAACAAATGCAGGAAAAGAAACTTGTTTCAACAAACTTTTTGCTTTCTATCTAAAATTTTAAACTTAAATTCCAAATTTTGCAAAGTTTTAATCAAATTAAAAATAATCAATTAGATAACAAACCGGCTTCTATTCTTGCAATTTTCCTAGATATGTCAAAACTTTATAATTTTTTTTACTAAATATACTTCAAAATATAACTCATGTCTAATATAAGCGTTCCAAATATTCTATCTTAAATTTAGACAAAATCATGCTTGTCTTTAAGTAAATATTTTATAGCAATTCTATCCAAAAACTAAAAATTAAAAACATATGCAGTAAAAGAACCTGTTTATCTTAATATTGCTCTCTATTTAAAAGGACTACTTGATGACACAATCTGTTTACGCAAATTTACAAAATGTTAGATGCAATTACATTGTACATGTATTACTCTACAAATTGAATGTGAATATTTCCATACGTAATTTTGGCATTTTCGGAAATTCCCCAGTTTTTAAAAATTCAATTTTATTTAAAAGTTGCATTTTATTGGCAACATAAGCGGCCATTTTTTTGCATTACTAATAAAAGCATTGTAGCTCGTCCAAATTGTCACTTGCTGCAGTGTTTTGTAAAAACAGACCATTTTAATAAAATAGTCTGTTTTGAAGAAAAAAAGGCGTGTTGGAAAAACCACCATGGGTACTAAATCGAAATAAAAGCACAGTGACATCTTCAGAAGTCGAACTTTAAAGTTATTGTGCAAAATCATTTTTATAAAATTCATAAAATGACATATTCAAAAATGAATGCATCAATGTCAATTTGGTTAAAAGTGCTTCCCTCAAACTCGGAAATGTTATTGTAGGTGCACATCTTAATTCCCCAAAAGAAATACCTTGCAACAATTTCCCATCACAAACTTCCAGAGCATGCAATTTTTTCTCATGCCATGCAACAAACTTCAAAAAGATTTTTTCATGTTCAGTATGTCACCATGTTAGAAAAGCAACTGCTAATGTTAAAATTACCAATTTTTTTTCTAGGTTTTAGTGATTCTTGCTGTTTTAATCGGTGTAGCTTTGACGATGCCCACACCAGGTCGCTATGGAGGTGGTGGCTATGGCCATGGTGGAGGTGGTGGCTATGGCCATGGCTCAGGAAACAGCAACATTTACCATTCACAACAAACCGATCATTATGTAAGTCAAAGAGAACATCTATTACAAATTTCCGACAAAAAAAGACAGAAAAAAATATGGTTCTCATTGAAAATGAAACTTATTTGAGTATGTGAAAGTAGATAGATAAATTTTTAGCCTAGACGTGTGAATTAGTGGAAAAAATTATTAAAAAAAATCTCGCAGACGAAAGTAAAAAAAAGGTCTTCGTACAAGGTGGAGCCATTAATTCAAAGACAAAGGTTCCAAAAAACAAAAGTTCCCTAGCATTAAGATTTCTATTGTTATTTGGCACAGGCATCCATGGATGACAAACAATTCGTACCTTGTATCATTCATTATTTTTAAATTTATGTCAATTTTTTTACTTGAGAAATTTGTGGGTGGGATTGAGATAGATTACATGCATCTGGGGTTGGGCATTTAAAAAAAATACAAAAGTAAGGGCGTAATTATATAGGCGTAAAATTGACGTAAGTGCAAATAAGTCAAGTGGAACCTTGACTTGGACAATGCACGAGTGCACTCCAAATGTCCATAATTACACCACTTTCGCTATAAACTCAACAGAAATTAGGAGCTCAAATTCAGGGGCAATTGTGGACAAAACACAATTTGGGTGGGCTCTGGCCTACATTTACATAAAGAGGCCATACTGCACCAGGCACTGATAGGTAAACTTGTTCGAACCAGGGATTTCACTTAGCATATCTAATAACAACTAATTAAAAAAAATAATCAAACGCAATTCAATAATTCTTTGTTTCATATATACCACACAAAGCATTTGGGTAACAAATTACTAAACATTCGCAACACTGCAATGATTCAGACTAATTTATGATGTGAGAAAATCAGAGTATGTTTTTAAATTAAGAAAGACTTAACAGAAAAGTTGACTGAATATTTCTCGGATCAATTAAAATCCACAAAGCCCAACGCATGTTCTAATCATTTTTTAAACACATTTCAGGGCTACGCAGGTCCATACAAATTCGGTTACACAGTAAACGACCCCTACACCGGTGATTATCACGGTCGTCACGAAAGTGGAGATGGTAAAGGAGGAGTAACGGGCAGCTACCACCTTCGTGAACCCAATGGTCATGTACGTGAGGTTAAATACGTTGCCGACTACAATGGATTCCGAGCATACGTCAACGGAGTTCCTCATGGACATGGCGGATATCACTGATAACCTCGACACATTTCCACTTGGTGGACTTCATTTAAAATGAATTTTTGTACGATTGGAGGATTACGCTTGTGTTTTCACGAGCCAAACTTTCTGCGTGGCCATTTATTTAAAAAAAAAAGACCTTGTAAAAAACGTTCATTATGTTTGCCACTGTACACCACGACTTTGGAATTCATAAACATAGGCAGCATTGGCATGCTTATGCTATTCTTGCATCATCTTCAAATTTCAAAGATATTTTCGAAACAAAAAATGGCAACATTTGCTCTGAAACTAAATATTCACTCCGATTTTTCATCCTTAATTAGAAATCATCTCTCTGCCAAAATAAATTCTAGAAGCAAAGATCATTTTACTGATTTTTGCAATGCTCATTAACTGCTCAGATTATTGTTATAAACTGGGAACGATTTTACAGAAAAAAAATAGATGAGATAAATTCTACCGTAACTTTATTACGGTTAATTTATGATTTTTTATACAACTCGAAGCTTTCTTATACCATGTATGCACGTTACTTTTTTTTGAATTTTAAACAATCATATTATACAACTGTTATAAAATAAAGTGTTTACTCTCAAACAAAATGCAAATAAATAATATATATGCTTAAAAGATTTATATGACTACGTCGATGTATTTTTTAGAATTAATCGACACTTGCAAATGCACTTCGAAAAACAACAATGGATTTTAATCTTGTATTAATACTTTGTAAACGCGGAAGGTCTTATTCGAAAAGACAAATCTAAACAGTTTAACATAATCATCGCTACCATACTGAATTTGATCGCAAAATCGAGGAAATGCAGGTTTTAGTAAACCTTTTATTTGTGATGAATCCCCAAGTTCGGGAATCTGAAATATTAAAGAACTGCTCTTCAGACTTTGGGCATGTACTTTAAAGCCACATATGCCCGCATTGCGATAATTCAAAAACATGCCATTCGCAAGAATGCAAATATTTTTAAATATAACAAATTAATAAAAGCGATTGTTCTAGTTTGCTCTCACAAATATAAGATGAAAGCATAAGCTAAATCTAAATAGTTAAAATACTAATCTGCTAAAACACTTACATGGCCATTATGAAGATCGATGATGTCCGCAAGTTGACAGTGGTTTTCATCGGAGGACAAACAGATGCCACTTTCGAGTATCACGTAGGAAGCATTCACGTCCCTCAATATATTATGAACAAACCGCGGTGATTGATGAGCATATATTTGGTAAATCTAAAAGAAATTCTCGGTTATAATAGGAAAAACAGCATAATTAAATTTAAAAAAATGTGAAAAACAACATGCCTGTAGTGAGCGATTCCTTAACCAGTGATCTTCAAAATGAGGGTGATTTGTAATTGGACGTCCAGTGCACAGTTTCACGCCTGCCAACAACTGCATGCTGCCAGCAAATGCTGCTGTAGTCGGAGTATTATGCCTTAGATCGCAAAATAGTTAAAAACGGAATCAGTCACCAAATGGCAAGATAAGCAATCTGATGAAATGGAATACACATGCAGGATATGAAATTTGGCAATACTTGATCCATCTCATGAGTTCGACAGTGTCGGGATCCCAAAACTCATTCAGATCTGCCATTTGTTCATAAACATGAGGTATAATCTGTAAATTTAGAAAATATTCGATCATATAAATGCACCAACGTACGCAAATTAAGTGAAATAAACACATTACCTTTCGCACAAAATAAATAATAAGTAGTGTGGCGACAAGCCTCCGCACAATGTGTGACTAAAATTTCAAACATTGGATCAAAATTGAACACTTTGTAATGATAAATGAGAAAATAATGCCAGAATTTGTTTGGATCCTCACGTATTTAATGATCCAATTAGACGAAAAAGATTTCCAAATCATCGGGTGAGTAATGCCAGCTGCGGCAATAATGCAGATATGAGGGACCCAAATGCATTTCATTCGAAGGGCACTGCTTCCCAAAATAGAAAACAGCACTGCTTGAGCTGTGAAACAAAATTATTATTAGTTTTGTTTGGTTTACAGTTTCTTTTTTATGGAATTTATGGAAAGAAATGGACGTAGTTACAAAAAAAAAAATACCTGCATGGTATGCTAATTGTGAATACCGGTTTTCTTCGGGTAAAATTTCCTTTTTTGCCCCGGTTTTAAGCCTTTTTAATAAAAATGGCATTATTTAAAAAAACATGCTATTATTACAAAATGCCGAGGAAGATCAAACAAGGTCTTACTCCCAAATTACGAGCGTGAAAAACACCAAACGAGTGAGAAGAAAAAACAGAATAATGCAGTAAACTGGGAATAGAGTGCTGGTCGAAAGTCTCACAAAAGTCTCAGAATCAAGCGTACGGAATGCATCATTGCATAAATAAAGCATCGATTCGAAATCTCTGGAAAATAGGATGCACGTAAATCATTAACATTTATAAAAATGTCCATAAAACTCATCATATTTTAAGATGAAAACAGACCTTGGATTCCCCATTCCTAGTTTTCCTTTGATAAATTTGAAAATGTGCTGATCATCATACGTGTCCAATATTTGATACTATACAATTAATATTTCATCATTAAAAACACGCCTCAAATTTAAATCATGAAATTAAAACAGACGATTATCATACCTTGATGAAATTGTTCAAAATAATTGTAAGGCAGGCTGTTGATAAAATATGCATGACAGCAAATATTAAATTATTCGTAATTCCTTTTTTGGGAAAAATGTTCTACAAAAATCAAAAAAATAAAATAAGAATATTTAGTCTTAATAAAGATAAAAATATAAATGTATATAGGACTTGATTTGAAAGTGCATAATAGCTTTCTTTTTCAGGAGAATGTTTAGTATCCCCCCTCTAAAGTTTTGGCATGAAAATACTGATATTATGTAATAAAACTTCGCGCAATATCCCCACCTATGTTTCGAAACGGCAAACATTTGTAAAAAACTGGGTTTTTATACGAGTAAATACAATACTTGGTACGTTTTTAAAAAGAACGTACACTAGTTATTTTTCACCAGCTAGATGTGGAAATTTAAGTTAAATATTGATTTATATTGGCAACAAAAATTCCATAACAACTTGTAGAAATGAAATTCAGATAATAAAAGATTTCACCTGTATAATTAGTGATGCAGTTGCGACAGGAATGAAACTTGTTACCAAAGACACCACCAATAACGAATTCCCATACTGAAGATAATAAGCTACCAACAAACACATCATGTGCAAAAAAAGCAATCTGATGACCTGCAAAAGACAACAAGAATCGCTCTAATAATAAGCACTTTGAAATTATTCGGGTTGTGAACTTTTAGGCTTTCAATGCAAGCTAAGCTAAAAGCCCTCGAAATACGCTTTTCGAGTGCATTTTGTTTTCAAGCAGAATAACCGTCATCAAGATCAAGTGAGAAATAATATTGTAATAAACATATATGAACTGTTGAAAAATTGCAAACCTTGTGCTTCGGGATAAGATAAATAGTTGCCAAACCATAAAGTGCAACAAGTTGCAAAAGTGAAATGAACTGGGCAAACTGCCACGTGATAGTATACAAAAAGGTCAATATGGTAACTGCTAGCAAGAGAGTATTCTGAAAATGACATAATAAATATCATTTTATTTTTCTAATCTAAAGATTCATTGATTCAACATGATGGTGGAAAAATGTGAATAAAAAATAAACCTGTTCTAATTTTGTAAGTTGTGGTTTTAGATATGCAGTCAGCGCAGCCATCTGACAAAATATAAATGGGATAGAAAAACACTCTCGTAGCGGTACAGAATAATCAACTCTGGAAGCATCCGGCCTAAGGCAAAATAAAAAAAATGTGTTTATAATTTCTGCAGATGAACATGGAGAAATACTTGAAAATGGTGCATCACTACAACTATGCAAACTGTTAGTAAATATTCTTAACATTAATAAATGTCCTGCGTTTTTGTTTTTTTTTTGGAATAATTTCCCCAACATAGACTAGGAAACTTATAAACAAATTTTCTAATAGCAACCCATCCTCTATTTCCTTTTTTTTAAAAATATACATCAACAGCAAACTAATTATTTAGAGCTTCTATTTGCATTTGCGTTGTTGGCTCAAGTGACATAAATGGGATGATAAAAATATACTCATGATATAAAATGTCTTACTTATGAACCATAAACCAACACATGGCTAATGCACCGGCAAGCCATGATTTTCCAAGAGACCAAGCAGTCAAAAATATTCCAGAAGCAAAAAAAGCTTGCAAGAAAAAAACGGACTTTGTGTAAAAGTAAATTGGCAATAGATGTTTCTGAAAATAAAAAGCAATTTTGAAGCATTAAAAATCGAATCGAGCTAAGGTGAGGCATGGAGTCGCCCTCCAAATATCAAAGCAGAAAAAAAAATTACCTCAATATTAAAATATTTGTAAATTCCAGCCAAGGCAACTTCTTGAAAAATATTAAAGCGTTGCAATATATTAATAGTACGTCCGTTCTCGGTTATGTTATCGACTTTTAAATCCATGAAGCCTGTGTCAAATACACGGTTAATTTATATAGACAACAAAAAGGGGAGCCAATAAATAAAATTAAATCTGTAATTGTAAGTACCTTGTCTAAAGTCTTTACTGGCAACAAGTTGCTTATAATAGGAATAATAAAGACCTTGCTCGGTACGGAATGAGATTTCCCGTTCAACTGCCTATTACAGAAATTAAGAATACACATTTTCAGGAAATTGTTGTAATCGTTCGAAAGGCAATAATGATTTGGCTTCATACGTGGAATTTTAAAAGTCATGTTTAAATTAGCTTACCTTGATATTAGAAAACCAAAACATATTTTCATGAAGCATTTCAAAATACCATGCGATGAAATTTGCCACAATTATCATAACAACTAAACCCATTAACTTATTGATGGCCTCCATGAAGCTGGAAATAATTAAAATCATACCATTTATCAATAATTAACCCATGCTTTCTTTTAAGTAATCTAGCTTGAACTTAGGCCTACCCATTCTGAATAGTGGAAACTGCATCGTTGTTACCGCTTTCTTTCACCTCGTTTGTAGTTGCCGAAGCATTACCTGGTGTGTGCGAAGATGCAGTGCTTGATTCTCCTTTAACATTTTCATTTTCTTCAGTTGCAGTTGTTGGAAGGGATTTGGGGGCTTTTCTTTGACGAGCTTTTGGAGTTTCTAACATCTTGAATAGATAACAAAATGAGACGTTATTTTAGGCTATGTGATTATGCGTGACATGCAATATTTAATTAGATGTATTGAATTAAGCGATGACGGAGCCAAATATTTTCCAATGTATATGCCCCATTTTTGTTAGGTGTAGTAGCTAAGTTAAATATAGGGCCTACATATGCAGTAATAATTGAGCAGCGATATAAGCCACCAACTATCGTGTAACAGTTTAGAAAGTCCACTAGAAGACAAGACTGAGCTTCTAGTGTTGGGATACAAACGCCCTTTGATACAGAACAGAAAAATCCACCCTCTAACTATATATCAATGCAGTCAACCCCTAGGCTACTTATATATAGCCATGTTAGGTTTGATTACTTTAGGTTATAGCGGCCATCCACAAAGATGTCCGGTAATTTTAGCAGAATTTAGACCTCGAGCGCCTCTATGTTTGTCCTTGTCCTTGCCTAGCTTTAATGTTTGGAAGCACGTACCAAAATGTAATGGCAATTTTTTTTTAATACTAAATATTCCTAGAATTAATTAACCCTTATATTCCCTAGTCAAAAACTCCATAGAAAACAATAGAGAAATTGTATTGTTCTATTATTAGTTTCTATCATTCTATAATGCCCTTTTCCTGATGTGTAGGCTATATTGGCTGGATCCTTTGACAATGAATTGAAACACTTCAAACTATAATAGAAAACTATTTTTCTATGATAATATATAATTGTCAACAATAGAATCTAGGGGCTGCAATCGCTGCATGTCAGTGCCTAATTCAGTTCACTTTACTTCACTGATCTCAGAGGACAGTTAGCTAGATCAGCTTAATTTTGCTCCACACATGTACATGTATATTAATTATAATTCTATGGATCGAGAGTGATTCTCATGCAGTTTAATAACCCCTTACTGTCTATGGCTCTATCTCAGCACAAATTGCATTTGGTTCATAATCTCAAAAGAAAGAGGAATTATACTAACTGAAAGGGCTGACATATGATCACTGTCGCCATCCCTAACCTGCTTTGGGTTCATACAGATGCATGTACATGTATGGCCGCGGTCCTTGACCCAGCCTGATTACTACACTCTTTGTAAACCAATTGTTACATATGTTCGTAACCAATAAACGTATTAAGTATATTGATCTACATGTTTTTTGCTCTAAACTGTACATAAAATACGAAACTTTAGATACAGTACCTTTTTACTGCATGTGGACAAAGTTGTCTGCACGCCGTGCACAGATTCATCAACAGACTTGAACAGAGTGAGAGTACAGTCATGGTACAGTCATGAAAAACGCTATCGAGAATGCTAGATGGCGCTCGAGGCAGTCATCAAAAATATTTACACAATTTTACAGGCTGTACGTGTTATTACTAAAGCTATCTTGTATCCTATCTATTTACATTTCGGTAATGCTGTAATCAAAAATTCATTAGGGTTAAAGCCACGTCAGTTCCCAAAGTTTTTGACAAAAATGGAACAAAAATATAATATGAAAAGCCCTGGTAAGTAGGGTGTAATGTATATATAAGTTGTAAATGTGGGGAATATAAGCTTATAATTATCAGCTATATATGCATGTATATATATACGAGTATAAATTAAAATTATACTTATGAGACATCGAGATGCACTCTTAAACACATTTCAGCAGTTGTAGGTTTCTGTACATTCTGGGATATACATGTAAGAATTAATTTTACTTTTGTAAGAACTAATATAGGCGCTGTCTAGGTTAAATATCCAGCTAGACTATAGGTATACTATATAGTATATCCAACAGCTGCATGTAAATAATAGCATTTGTTTATGTCAATTTGCCTTACACATGCCATTAAAGAATGGAAATAACTACATGTATGAGCTATAAGACCAAACATGTTGCAGTATGCGCACCAATTCAGTGGTTCTCAAAGCGTTGTCTGCGAAACTGCATGGTGCTTCGTGAAGTCTTGCACGTAGTGTTCCGCAAAAAAAAAAAACTCAATATGCAATTAAAAAATATTGCAAAAGAAAAATAAATACAATGTGAATGGCAAAATTAAACTTTTTTTGTTTGTTTTATAGTTATTGATGTGGTACGTTCGTATCTAATCCCGGCTTTTATAGCTTAATATATGTTGAATATTGTACAGCTGGCTCCACACTTATGGCGAGACATCATGCCGAGAATCTCAGTAAGATATGTCTTTGCCATGTCTACGAGATGAGACAAGGCGAGGACGCCCTCCGTACTCTCATGTCCGTTGGCATATTCTTGTGCAGTCTCGCCATGAGTATGGAGCTGGCTTAAGTGTAATTCCGCGAAGAAAATGCCAAGTTTAGCGTTCCCTGTGCAACTTCAATTGAGTTTGAGAACCACTGCATGTAATTAGATGTTGAAGTACGTGAAAGTTATTTATTGCAATACAGCGAAACCTGTAAATATTCCCTCTATACAGCGCAATACTTGGAAGTAGCGAACCCTCACAGCCAGCACGAGTGTGTATGGTCATAAGACACTTTAGCTGAACCTGCAAATAGCACTCTCCCTCCAAGTAGCGCACCTGAAGCCAGCGCCACACTCATGTTGGCATATTCCCGGCAGTTTCACCAGTTTCTCGTATTTCTTTGCAGCGGTTAAGAGGCTAATGCGTGAAGCAAAAGAACTGCACGAGCCAACTGACGAGTATTGCGCTCAACCAGTTGAGGTATATAATCAAGAAATTAAAACGACGTCTCATGTCAGCCTTGATGTAATATTAAATATGTTTTAGGACAACTTATTTGAATGGCATTTCACTGTTCGAGGGCCAATGGACACAGATTTTGAAGGTGGAATCTATCACGGCAGAATAATTTTACCACCGGAATATCCCATGAAACCACCGAGCATCATCTTACTTACGGTAAGCAACTTCTCTAAAAACTCATGTGAACATTTTTTACAAAATTTTCAACTATCGATTTGAGAAAGAAGCAACTGTTAATTTCAGCCAAATGGAAGGTTTGAGGTCAACAAGAAAATATGCTTAAGCATTTCAGGACACCATCCAGAATCATGGCAACCATCCTGGTCCAGTAAGTCATTTTTAATACAATTTAAATCAGCAGAAACAGATTTGGCAAGACCTTTCCACTTGACCAAAACTCCGAAAACACATACTCGACTGGTAGTTTATTTTTCTAGTACGCACGGCATTATTGGCTATCATTGGATTCATGCCCACGCAAGGCCTCGGTGCCATTGGTTCGTTAGATTACAAATCAGAAGAACGGAAGGCTCTAGCTCAGCGGTAATCATTTTCAAATAGAAATGAAAATAAAAAAAACCAAAAACTATACTCGAAAATATATCTATACTTACACAGGTCGCATGAGTGGAAGTGTCAGGTTTGTGGACCAATTAGAAATTTACTTGCAAATCCAGGCACTGCACCTAGAAAAGTAAATCAAGAAGCTCGTGACCTTGCAGCTCAGATTTCATTTAAGGTAACTCAGAAAAAACGGCACATTGCTAATTATTCAATTACACTAGTATATAATAATAGTTTATGCTTTACCTTCATTTCATCCATCCACTTTAGGGAGAAGTGGATCGTTCTAAAGATGCATCTTCCGTCGAGCCTTTGTCACACAATGACCAACCTAGTACTTTAAGTGAAAATTCAGGTGAAAACGAAATAACTGTTAATTCAGGGTACGAGAGACTGAATCAAGCAACCGCAGAAATTGTAGTAAACGACACCGATACCACGCCGAGATTACGGCACAGGGGACCACGGGTTACTACACCTCCTAACATTCAGCAGGCACCACTGCACGATTACCATGTGATAAGCCGTTCCAATAATCAAGCTTTAAGCGTGATCGCATTTGTTTTAATAGTAGCAATAGCTGCACTTGTGGTTCGCAGGCTTTTTATTTTATGACTTGGTCATAATTTACAAGAAAGTCATTCTGTTTCCTAGGAAACCGTGTAACTTTTTCTGTGCTGGATCCACCATAAGTAACATTGCTTAATAAATTTTGGTATCATAATAGACATTTATGTTTGAAAATATTTTCAAATTTTGTGGCATTACATTTTTCCTTGAAACACTGGTCATTGTATTTTGAAAATCATGTGTTTTGAATGACAATAAAACAGCCCTGCTTTGCAGGAAATATTTTATTCTACAACATTTTCTCAACAATTATATACAATAAAATTTGGTAATTAGTAACAAACACCCATTTTGCAAAATGTCTTGTCTGCTATTTGATAGTTCTCAAATGTCTCCATTTAAAAAATATATTATTATACTTTACATAAACTGCTTTGTACTTGTCCAAAACAGAATTGTGGAAACTTCACCCTGAATTTATTTTTTGGTATACGACTGATTGCCAGTAAAAATGTTTTTTTCTTTGCAACAATTTTGAGACCCATTTGATTTATGTAAAAAAGGTTTTTTTAGAGAAAAACAAAAGTTACTAACTCAAATTACTCGATTAAGAGTAAAAGTGAAAAATCTATCACTTGCTATGATTTTGTACTAAATAAAATTACGAAACCAGTCTAATTCAAACAGATCATACACCGAGTGCCGATAGTCTCGCAACATAATTACTAGCAAAACGAAGCGGCATATAACAATCCGCAATCGTGCCATCACATTTTTAAGTTGATCGAAAATTAACTTTTTTCGCTCAAAAATTGCATTGATAAACAGTTAAACATGCATATCTAGTTTTGTCCACTCACAGATATAATTATAAAACAATTACCTTTGAAAAATAATTCTAACTCAAATTTAACGTCAATGAAACTGTCGAAGATCTGGAAGAAACGTGATGGAGAGGAACTCGTCTTCTGAGTCAATCTGACACGAAAGATAAAAAATGGGCATATTAGTATTTCTAAGTAATATTGCTCAAGATTCCCGGTTAATCAACCTAGAATTTTTAAATATGATTGTATATCAATGTTAACAAAATTATTCTGACCTTTGTGAAAGGGTGATCCAATAATAAAACCGCCGTCCACCGTTCCCGTGGCTCAAATTGAAAACAGTGATTTAAAAAGTCGTTTCCTTCGTCGCTCAAATTGTCAGGAATTCTCGGCGTTTCTCCGATACCAACCTTGAACATTATCTGATAATTATTTTCGAGCTCAGGCCACGGACGCTGCAAATGAAAAGTTTAAAAAAAACAATTGAAGGTGCCACGAAGGTATTGGATAAGAAATTCATAAGTGATTTTCCATACATCTCCTGTAGCCATTTCCACCACAACGCAGCCCAAGCTCCAGATATCAGCAGCTCTGCCCGACTCTGATTTTGTAAATACTTCTGGCGCCATATATGCTATAATAAATTTTAATCATGGAAGTTGAGATAAAATCACTCAATTTTTTTTAAAGTGACACCTTATGAGGGTTGCATACCAGAATAAGCTTTTTTTCTAAATTATTTTTAATTTAATTTTAGAAACTGTTAGGAACAAATGGAATGTACGAGGACCTAGCATAAATATTCATTTATTTGTTTAATTTTTTTGTTTATGTATATATATTGCATTTCATGGAAATATGTCCGTAGTTTCCCTCTACAATTATATACTTTACAGACATAGTTCCATGAAATGGAATATACATATACATAAACAAAAAAATTAAACAAATAAAAGAATATTTATGCTAGGTCCTCGTACATTTCATTTGTTCCTAACAGTTTCCAAAATTAAATTAAAAAATAATTTAGAAAAAACAGGCTTCTTGTATGCAACCATCTTAAAACTAAAACGGAAAATTAAAGTACACTACCTTGAGTTCCAACAAAAGAATTCACTTCCCCTGGCATTGTAGAGTGATTTTTTAACTTTATGCAACAACCAAAATCACCAAGTTTCAGATTTCCATCTGATGTTAGGAATATATTAGCACCTAAATAGCATTTTTAGTTAGAAAATATGAATAGTGCTCTGCTATTTTAAATCTATATTATCGTTATTTAAGCTCACCTTTAATATCGCGATGAACTATGCCATTTTCATGTAAAACGCTAGTGGCTTCTAGGAGCTGCCTTGTGTATTTCCGTATCTGGGGTTCGGGTAAACCAAACTGAGCAGCGCTTTCAGATTCTAACGTGCCACAATTGCAATACTCCATAAATATGAACATCTCGTCCTAGAATAATGCATTAAATGAAACAGAGCAATTAATAAATTTGAATTTCTCATTTTTCAATAAATGGGTACAAATTAATTGCCTCACCCTATGAATTTCCACTCCAAAATAGCGTACTAAATAGGGATGCCTAATTCCTTCAAAGATTTTTAGCTCGTCAGCCACTTCTTTAATGGTCTTGTGATCATTTGGTTGCAAGTGAATCTGTTTATGGATTAAAAGTCCTTTTTGTATATATGTAAATTAAGACAGGGAGCTACTGGACATCTACATGTATGTCTTTGCAATAAAAAGCAATTCAATATAAATTACAGTTGTAATTTTTGAACAAAGTTAACCATGAACATATTAGTGAATACCTCTTTTAGTGCCATTAAATCACCGGTATCATTATTGACTGCCGTGTACACTTTGCCAAAACGACCTTGCCCTAAAATAATGAAAAAAATTGTACACATTTTAGTAGCGAGTCAACATAGCGCAAAGAAATTAATGCAAGTTATATTATTGTGCACTGCAGCAAGACATGGCAATAACATAAACTGCTTTGACGTTTTTTTCATAAGACATTATGTCTCGGCCCCCTCTAAAATTCCAGACAGCTACAAAAAAACAGCCTGCAATCAGATTAAGGGTCACATTTCATAGCCATCTGCAAAACTAATTAAGATGTTCAACAGCTGCATTTGAAATTAGCCATAAACCTCATATGTATATCAAAGTTAAAGTTTCAAATATTTTGTTCAGTGAGCCTCACTTTGAACCAAAATTTATTACCGAGAGCATTGAAATGGAAAGTTGCTCAGATTAGTTTTCTGATTTTACACATCAACGATGAAGGTGATAATGCTAAATGTGTTATTATGCATAACTGGAATACTAAAGGAATGCCAAAGCCAATCATTGAGCATTAACACGTATGGAAGAAACAGATCGAAGATCAACGCCGAAGAATCGGTTTTGGCACGCAACAGTTCTTCGCAACCGCCGAGACCCACGATCCAGCCAAATAATGAGGAAAGATTGGATTTGCCACACAATGCAGGTGCATTGTTAGTGTTCCTGCAAAGAATCAATGATCGGCTCACGACGATGGAAACGTTGGAAAATCAGCAAATACGAAAACTCGAAAGTATTGATTATAGGTATTTCCCTTTCAGTTGTACGAGAGTAAAAAACTGTCTTGCCTACGCGATTGTAATGAAATTTTAATTCGATAGACTAACAAAACTAGAAATTATTGGTCAAGAAAAAAGTGGAGGGGTTGATAAGTCAGAAAATCAAGTAATTCGCAAAATTGAAGACTTGGAATGGGAAATAAACAAGGTGCACTGTCAATTTATTAATTACTTATATGCTTTACCTTTTTCCCATCAATTTAATTTATTGTACCTGAATTTCCCAAAGTTTGGCACCTTGATAGAGGTGATTCGACAAGACATCGATAAAGTTCAGCAAAGACAGATGGAATTGAAAGTAGCTCTGAACGCAGGCAACATTCAGAGTTTGGTTGCATCAAGAGGTCAAACAGTAACATCCAGAGCACGGGGTAATAATTTCATGAATATACATGTATGTTTCAGCATAAACCAAAATTCGTTAAAAGTTAGTATCAGGTGGCATGAAAACCCATATCTTCCCCAAATGAATAAATCTATTCTAGATGGAGATGACAATTTCCATGACAGCGGTTTGGGTAGCGACATAACAGCCAAACTTCAAGGGTTTTCCAGCAATGTTCAGCACCTCCGGAAAGCAACCGAAGTGATGCAAACTGTACTCTATAGCTTGGGCCAAAATCTCACCGACATTAACAATCTGACAAGGTACCAAACTTGTATGGGAAAATCCCTAAAACAATAAATGACTAACATGAGCATATTTCAGGGCAATCTCAACCAACATGAAACAGCAATTAACAAAGCAGTATTTTCACATGGCTCTCAAAGAGCAACAAGTACCTCATCCAATTGCCGCTGGAGCGCAATCGTGCGAATCAACTAATGGTAAAGCCAAACTGTCGCTCGTTCAATTTTCTGTTTCCATGCTCACGAATGTTTTACTATCTTCAGATATCGAAAATCTGCCAAAAGACTGCAGCGAAATTCAAGAGTCTGGATTCAATATGAGTGGCGTGTACAAAATTAAACCACGAGGAAGCATTAAATCATTTTTTGCGTTCTGCGATTTGGAAAAAAATGGAGGGGGATGGACAGTCAGTAATCAGTTTTCACGTATATTTTGAATAAGGATATCTTGTTTATACTATTTGTTTTTTGTATACAGGTGATACAAAGGCGTATCGATGGGGCTGTGAATTTTTTTCGAGAATGGGCAGAATACAAATATGGATTTGGCAATGTGGCTGGGGAGTTTTGGTTGGGTAAGTCTTGGGGTGCAGACAATTTCGAGCCATGCAGTATTCAATTCAAATTCAAATCGTTACCCTACTGTCAGCATGTAATATGCCATGTGGCAGGGGGCAAAGTTCCAGATTTTTAAGGGGAAGAGTATACGGTCGGGCCGCTTTTTGGGGCACAATTCCGGCATCCGCCTATATGGGCGATTAAGGGAGGTTGTGGGAAACCACGAAAAACCATAACCAGGATAGCCGACCGGGGTCCGAACCCGGGTCTCCCGAGTTCAAGGAGTTTAGCATAACTACTAAGCCAACCTTGTCGGTGATATCTGTCTAATCAATTCATTTTTTATAGGAAACCAAAATATCCATCAGATAACCAATCAAGAAGTTTATGAACTGCAAATCGAATTAGAGGATTTCGAAAACGTCAAACTGCATGCCAACTACTCGTCGTTTGCAGTAGGCTCGGAATTCGACGGATATATGATAAAACTGCTCGGGTCGTACGAAGGAAACTCTGGCATGTTTATTTTACACTTTTCTTGTGGATAGCATGGTTACAGTGGCTTCATGTTTTCCTATTCCCTTTTAGGAGATTCATTTACGTATCACGCCGGAGTAAAATTCTCCACTAAAGATCTTGACAACGACCCCTGGGAAGGCGGCAATTGCGCTGAAATGCATACTGGAGGCTGGTGGTATAAAGGTTGTGAAACTGCTAACCTCAATGGTCAATACTTGGCAGGTGACATACCTGAATCCATGCAGTACAAGGGGGTTTACTGGTATGAATGGCATGGACCAGAATACTCTTTGCAAAAAGTTAGTATGAAAGTGAGGCCTGTCTCTTACAAAAATAAAGTTACCAGAAACCAGTAATCGCATATACACGATAATTACTCTAGTTATAAATTTAATAAAATAATTGTCTTCAGTAGAACCACTCTTAGCTAATCAAATTGGGCCGATTAAAAGATATTAGCTAGTAGAGGTTATTAGGTAAGAGGGGGTTAATAATCACTATTGCCTCAACATCTGACATGGAATTTTTTATTAACTAATAGAGGATTAGCTAAGAGGTGTCCTACTGTAGCTTACCAGACAATTTAACTTGACTTAATAGGGTTGCATAACAGATTATGCCTTTTTTCTAAATTATTTTTTAATTTAAAGTTTGGAAACTGATAGGAACAAATGAAATGTACGAGGACCTAACATAAATATTCTATCAATTGTTTAAATTTTTTGTTTATGTATTAGTAATTACATTTCATGGAGATATGTTCGTGAAGTTTATAATTGTAGAGGGTCTGGTAAACTTTACAGACATATTTCCATGAAATGTAATATACATATAGATTTATATATAAACAACAAATTTAAACAAATAATAGAATATTTATGCTAGGTCCTCGTACATTTCATTTGTTCTTTATCAGTTTCCAAAACTAAATAAAAAAATAATTTAGAAAAGCTTATTCTGGTATGCAACCCTCTTAAGTTGGATATAAAACGTTTTTCATAATATCTGGATAATTTTCATGTTATTATAACTTACTATGTTTAAATCCAGAATTCTTGCGTAGGGCAATGTGGACCTTCAATAAAATACATGGTACCTTTATACCATATGTGTTTCTTATAATTAATGTATTTTCAACTTTCGTGCATATTTTTTTTTTTTTTATAAATGAAGCTACATGTATTCTCAATACTTAACATTACCAATGCATATTGTATATTTCAAGTAAATTAAAAGCTGTAAAGCAATTTATGTTATTAAAGGTGAACTCACCCAATTTGATACCTCTTTGCCAATGAAACGTGACTCTACGTGCACTGATTTGAACAGTCGTCTCAGTTGTTTTCCCAAGGACACGACCAATCATATTGTTTGTCCTTAGTTTTTCCTCTCTGTTTTTCTCCAGTTCTTGTAATGCAGAATGAATTTTTTGCATTGGCAATTCTATCAATTAAAATAATAAAGCACGATTTATAAATTGGTAAATCCCAAATACTATTCTGCCAAATTAATCCGAGGTATATATTTGGAAATTTAAGACGCATACCTGATTCTGATAGCGTGCTTAAATCATTTAGACTTTCCTCTCTAGATTTTTGTCTATCTGGCGACGAACCGTCTTCATTGTGAGCACTAATATTAAGATGTAAACTTAAAGGCAAAATAAACGTGTGGAATAAAAATACAAATGATAGTTTTCAAAGCACTTACAGCTCTTCAGCTGAAGAGGGATGCAATAAACCCGAACTCAACGTAGCAGGTTCGCTTCTGCTAGATGTCACCGATACGCTACGAGGGTACCGATTCGACGATTCATCGCCATACGAAGCGCTGTGACGAAAACTTCCAGGTCGTGAATGTGGCGAAGGACTGTGCGAGCGAGACCCTGTGAGGAAATTGTGTGTAATAAAAAAACACAAAAGCTCATTTGAAAAATATTCTCCTACCTGGCAGCCCACCTGTACTGGTTCTCGAATCAACGGGAGAACCAATAAGGTGCTGAATACAATGGTTCATAGTTTGTTTCAGCGACTGTAAGCAAGATTAATAAAAAGTTGATAAACACAAACACAATATAAATCACTGATTCGCGTTGATCAGAACGTGCATTTACCGAAAATTCCTCCTCCGTAAGTTGTTTGAGATACTGCGGTTCGCAGGCTGTCATCAGAAAATCTAAGCCTTTGCTAGCCCATCGAGGACGAACTCCTCGTCCCCGTTCGCAACGTTCAGCAACAAAGTTCATCCACTGCTTAGCAAAACTTATTAAGCAGTTTCCCAATTTGCAATGATATTCACCAGTGACTAACCGAGTCATTTCTTTATGATACTACATTTAAGAAAAATGACAATTAAAGCTCGTTGGACAATTTTCGATTTTCGATTAAAACTAGTTGTAAACAGAACAAATTGAAGACTTACTTCAAATCCAAATTTATAGCATTGGTGTAATATTTCACGACATCGAGCTTGCAAGTTCGATTTCTCAAGATCATCTAAATCTGAAATGCAGCCTACGTCCAACCTTTCTTCGACAAGACATATCGCATCCTTGATCTTCTCTCGTAAGCCAACAGCTTCTTTCTACAAATAATAATTTTAATTATATTTATAACTAGCTGTACACGGCGTGCGTCACTACCCCATTCTCTGCTCGGTTTACCACATAATCGCAAAAGCTCCAGGTCTAAGTTCAATGGTTTTGTAAGAAAGGTTTACAACCTTTTAGATTTTGCATCTGACCACTCCCCCTGGTATATAAACAATATATTCCCCAATTCTCCCAATTCAGTCCAATGCCAAATTTAGAGAGACATGTTTAGGACTCCGTACAAAATTTCGATTCACACTTGATCCAGTATATCGATGCGTTTCAATTCGGCATCAACTGAGATTTTTCATTTGAACGCTTCGCTCCCTGAACGCTTAGTGTTTTTTTGATAGGCAGAGCGATTAAGTACGGAAAACCCCACCCCTGGGGAGTGGGCAGACGCAAAATATAAAAGGTGATAAACCTTCCTGGGGGGTGCATACAACTCTTCCCCAAAGTTTCATCGCAATCGGATAAACGGTTCAGGAACGCATAAAGGGCATACAGACAAACATTCATTTATAAATCTATATATAGATATAAACTGGCCATATGCCCTTTGTCTCGATTATCAGTAATGTTGTTCCGCTCTTGGCTGATATTGTTTCACAACTTTAAGATGTTCCAGAATTTCCAAAAGCTTTCAATAAATAAATTTACTTGCCGAGATTAAAAAAACAGCTCAACAAAATATGTCGCCACTTTTTTTAAAAAATGCATTTGTTATTATTATTTAAGGATTGCCTTACTTTAAGATCCATCAATGAATCTGCAATCGACTGGTTACATGATGTGAATTCCTTGGTCATAAAAACGGTTGAACCCAAGGCATTTTGAAACGCTTTTCGCTGAGACCCAAGCTGACTGGAATGGTTGACGACTAACAATAGCCCTTCAACCTGTAAAATGATAAAATTGGCTAACTCTTCGTTATGGTCTTTACGATTATTTTGGGTATATATATCAAAAATAATAAAATGGCACCTTCAGATGTGACAACGTAATAGTGATTTCAGCTGTGGGTTCGATGACTAGAGACGAGCCTTTCCAGCGGTTTGGAATAGCACTACATACACCTCCGCAACTCCAAATGATGAGATAACCCTCGCTTTCCACGTTGTCTGGGGCAGCGCTATGCTCATGGCCGTAAGTCATGCTTAACAGTTCCCAGAGATAGGGACGGTTCGACTTAATGTGATCTAATATGCACAATCAGTTTTGTTGTAAGCAACAACATAAAATCAACAATGCTTTTGACGAGAACCAAAATTTATAGTCTACCTACCGGGAATAAAAACGGCAAATGAAGAACTATGAGGGGCAATAAGTCGAATATGGCCAGTTTCTTTTAATTTCTGTAATAAGTCTTCATCTGAAGTGGCAATGCGGAATTCGGAAGCAATTTCTAAATCCTGCAATACATAAAATGAAAGATAAATAAAACAATACAAATAAACGTCATGTCAAGTGATATATGAATGCTGACCTTGCGTAACATCTTTGCAAAAGCAATTGCTTTTAAAGCACGCTTTCTCGTTTCCTGGAACACATCTTTAAAGTCCCGGCAGGATTGCAAGATATTGTGTCTACATATTGCAAAAAAAATAAAAATAAACCGAGACTTAGACAGAAATGAGGTTTGCAAATATATGCCACATAATCGAAAACTACCTGGTTGACGAGACAATATCTTGGTCTAACAACATTCTATCATGCTCAGATGTGCAACTATCCAGTCCAGTTTCAAGAAAATCGCCTGTAGAATCCAGCATGTTACTTGCCATGGAACTAAAAATAAGTAATTTGAATAAACAATGGATTAGAATTTTTTACGTAAAAAACTCAAGACACTAGAAAGAGCATGCTTATATCGGCTTACCAAAACATTTCACTGGCAAGTGCCTCTCCTCGCTGCACATATCGACTGTACACTTTAACAAACATCCACTCCTCTTCCAAGAGATTTTTTTGGGTTTGTTGCGTAGATTTTAGCAGCATTTGGACCCAGGATTGCAAATATCGGAGGTAACACTACGAAGGACCAAAATGTTGTATTTTCTTGTTTTGTTCGACAACAGGAATTCACCCGATGGAAACAATCATTACATACTTGGAGCATTAGCTTCACGTGATGATCATAATCGGTAAGATCTTGTTCCATGCTTTCCAATTCAGACTTCAAAAGAACAGCCCGATTCATGCGGACGTGCTTTTGCCTGACGCTGACGCCTCCCTTGATTGCTTCCTTGCATTCCCTCATTAACTATGGAGAATAGACATTGCCTTTGCAAATTTCAACATTAACCACATCGATCAGTATTAATATAATTTTAGGTGACATGCAATCAATTAAAAGGAACATCTTTTTTTAGCATTTAACACTATGTTTCCCCGAATATTCTCGTCACGGAACTCTTAAAATGCCGTACAAAGTAATGATGGAACGTCTTAATTTTTTAGCATTATAATTGGCATAATGTGTAAATATTTTTTTAAATTCCCCAGAACACCTAATTTTGCTTCACGGAACATATCTCGGGAGAAACAAGCTCCAACCCATGACATTTGGTGACATACCTGTCTTATGCTCAAGGTGGATGGCTCCTCTGGTTGCTGCTCGAGTCGTAACTGTAAGCATTCGTGCATAATTTCCAGAGGAATCTTAAGTAAAAATAAGTAAAGCGCCCGAAAGGAAGGCAGAGACATATTTCTGTAATTTTCGCTCCAGGTACCATAAGAGGACAATTCTTCGGACCACAATTCGGCTCCAGGAGGCATGTAAGTAGGTTCGCTCTCGACACGCACAGTCGTTAGGATTGGATGCTCTTCCCCAAACTTCTACGAGAAAAACCAAAATTAAAATTGAGATTTAGTTTAAGAGGGTTGCATACCAGAATAAGCCTTTTTGTCTAAATTATTTTTTAATTTAATTTTGGAAACTGATAGGAGCAAATGAAATGCATGAGGACCTAGCATAAATATTCTATTGTTTGTTTAAATTTTTCGTTTATGTATGTGTATATTCCATTTCATGGAAATATGTCCGTAAATTTTATAAATGTAAAGGGTCTGGTAAACTTTACGGACATATTTCCATGAAATAGAATATACATATACATTAACAAAAAATTTAATCAAATAATAGAATATCTATGCTAGGTCCTCATACATTTCATTAGTTCCTAACAGTTTCCAAAATTAATTTAAAAGATAATTTAGAAAAAAGGCTTATTCTGGTATGTAACCTTGATGGATGCATTATGCCTTGATGAATTAAACCCTCTTAAAGTATAAATATGTGACTGGATTAAGAAACTTACTGGCAAATCAGGACTAGTAACCATCGGCGTATTCGGTGGACGTTCCAGCGCAAATTTAGATCGAATCAAAGTATTATGTACAAGTTCCATAAGTCTAGAAAGAAGTTTGCGCAGTCCTTTCTGCTTGAGTAATTTATCCACATAGCGGCGATAGGGAGACATAATAGAACCTTCGCTTAATTCACTGAACGAGCGATTGAGAAGAGCATTTGCAAAGAACGGACTTTTGCACAAAGACGGAGAAGCCAACATTTGAGAAGGAGTGCTGCTTCCAGAATCCAAAGATTTATCTTGCTCTTTACCAGCTTCGTAACATTCAAGAACGGCATCTGCAGTGAACCGTACCGATTTGCTAAACTTCCTTTCGCGTTTGGCGTCTCCGCATGAAGCATCCGATGAATCGGTTGTATCCAAAACCGAAACATCCGTGCTGTTAGAGATTTGGGAGGTGTCGGGAGTTTCAGGCCGGAGACCGTCAAGGCTATCGTTCGCAAACTGAAACATTGGCCAAGGCAAATTTTTACCGCCTAGACTAGCCAGCATTTTGCCTAAAGAAGAGATTTTTTGCCGAAGGTCAGTCACTAAATTATAAAATAAGCACAGTGTTCGAAACCTATTGTCAAATTCGGTCGTGGTATACAATCCCCAGTCTTTTTTCATAGCACGCGACGATGGATAAAGAGATTCGACGCTATCCAACTTGTCTAGTAGTTCCTTCACCCGAATTAAAGCTTCGTTTTGGTTAGACAGGCAACTTTGGCAAAAAACGCTGCAAAAACCGCAACAGGAATAGCCAGGGTCCCAGGCGTTAGGAGAAAGTTTATTTGTAGCATTCGAAAAACTTGTTTTCGATATATCCAATTTTGGCCTGGGCGTTCTGTTTAACTTAGTAATTCCTACGGTAATGAAGTCGTCCTTATCGTCCCCACTCTCTTCATCCGTATGCAACTTTGGCTCCAGATTTTCGGACGAAGCAAGTGCACTGAAAGAGCATCCGATTGCAGAAGGGGCAAATTTAAATTGCATGACTTCTTCTAGAACAGCGCCGATTCGTTCTCGTTCTAAGCACAACGATTGATCTTCAATTTGAATGGTGTTTCCATTATGCCAGGCGCGTAATTCCAGCCAGACCAAGTCATTTAATTTATTCTGCCAGACCTGATCCTCGTGGCTCCTCTGAATCAAATCAAAGAATTTGAAAAAGTGTCATTATTCTTAAATAAAACAATAGCGAACAGTTCCCCAGAAACCTCAAAATTTTCCAATTAAAGAGCTCGAAATGTAGTTCTAGGTTCAGCCCTCACCTGTCTAACAAAATTATAATTTTCTTCCTTTACTTTAGGTTCAGAATTTCCCATTCGTATAAGTAGAGAAAATGTCCTGTAGAAATCCTGGCGTTCCCTTGAGCACTCCTGAAAAAGCTGTTTAACGGGTAGAGGAACTCCGCTTTCATCTAGTTCCTTCGGTACCATTGGTTTTGAATTAAGACTGCGGAAATGGTTTGTAGTATCAACCTAAAATTACCGAAAAGGACCTTGGTAAAAATGCAGGAACTTGAACATAACAATGCAAGTGGAAAAAGTTGTACCTTAACAAAGGAAGTCTGCAAAGGAAGGTTGGCAGAGGCAATGGCCTCGGGAGACTCCATAGCTGATGCAACGCTAATATCAAATTTGGCATCCCTTTCCACGGTTCTTAAGAGATTCACAGAACGTTTACGCTTTTGCATGTCTGCCTTTTTTTGATTATCACTTGCAGTGTCGCCACCATCCGACAACAGAGGTTCCCCATCCATATTGCTAAACTGTTGTTGACCGTTGTCTCTCGATTGCCTCCGTGAACCATTTGCGCGTGCTTTCTGTGTTGCTTGCTTGTTTTGTCGTCTAAAGAAAGCAGATTATACTTGGAATTATTGGTGGTCTACTACAGAGATAACGAAATAAGATGACGACTAAAGATTTTAATTACATGTACAATCAACAGTTTACGTTAAATAAATTTCTAATTAGTTTTTGCGTTAAAATTGTTAACAGAATTTGTCTTTTCACGACAAGGGTCCATCAATTGATCTCGTCTTAACCCAGATATACCTGCTGTCCTTTTTAAAAGGAATTTTAACTGTCCTTTAAAAATGACAGTAGGCATTTCTGGGTTAAATTAGTTTAGAATATATAGATCTTTGTGACAGAATATGGAGTCCATTAAGAGAGAATTATAGTTGAGCTGCTACTAGGATATGACCACCAAGTTTACAAAAAATTACAATTTAATAAGCAAGGTAACAAGCAATACATTGTGAAAATTTTCTGAAAGCACTCTAACACTCGGCATACAAAAAGCAGTACTTACGCGTATGCTTCTTTGCTATCCTTTGTTCTTTTAGAAGATCTTGATCTTCGACCTTCAGAATTTAAATACCTATCCACAAACTGAATTGTGCGGTAATCAAGAGAATCAAGAGCATCTTCTCCTGCTAAGGAACTAAATGCTATATCATCATCAGATGATTCATCATTATTTGGATATGTTGAAGGTTCTGTAACAGTACTTGTTCGCCGACTAGCAGGGCTAAAAAAATGGAAGTAAAATTTAGCAAGAATTGGCCAAAAATACGGTTTTGCAAGTGTCGTAAACGTGCACTGCTAACTGACAGCGCAGCTGTTAGTACGTCATATTATACAAATAACTACAAGCAAGCAAGATTTACCTCGACATACTCATAAATGTATTTTATTTAACTCTGCTTAGCTAGAGGCAGAGAAATGATTAATACAAAGCCATAACCATAACAACCATTTGGCAGTCCAGTCCAAGCTTCACTATGACACCCACACGCCTAGTCAGCATAGCCCATTTTTAAATGGTCTTATCAAAGATAATAATCATATATTCTAAAAAGCATCCAATTAAAAACATGACTTACCAAACAGTTTTTGAATTGTATTCTAATTCTCAATTAGAAAAGCCATAAGTTGTTGGTTCTCAAAGATCATTGGATCTCCTGAACTTTGCCACTTCAATAAGAAGAGCAGAACAGAAAGCACCAGACAAATTGATTGTTCTCGCCTTAATTTTATGTTCTAGGCAGCACATCAAAAGATGTTCTACAAAGCCGAAATGTCTAACCTTTCAAGCCGATTGAATTAAGGTAATCTTCTCCTTGAATCAGATTATAAGCACAGATGGAAAAGATTAATTGTTAGCTCAACATAATTTTTTATGTCAATGTATATCCAAAACGGCAATTTGCTCATGACAAACTGCATGCCAATCAGCAATCGATACTCAATAAATGTTTTCAGAGTTTAGTATTCATATACCACCTGTTATTCATTTAGGAAGCAGGTGGATGATGAATAAGGGCTGATACTTCGCACACATTTGATACTTCTTCGCACACATGATACTCTTAATTCCCGTTCAAAAATTCTGGCACTTTGCCCCCTGCCACTTGGCATATTACATGCTGATTGCAGGGTAAGAAATTGAATTGAATTGAATACTTCTTGCCGCAAATGCTGGATTTATAATTAATAACGAGGTTGTTTGACTCTTGGAATGGACGTGCAAAACTGCACAGATAAATTGTTACAGAATATTTAGAGGAATATTCCTTGAACACAACTATGGAAACTATTTGCAACTATTTAGGCTATCTGTGAATCAAGCTGGGCCTAAAAATTGCCAGAAGAATCGCCCAGTTCAGTCACAGCAATTGTACGTACGTGTTTCGTGAAACTTCACAAGTAGTTTACAGGGATTTTTTTTTAAATTGTTTCTAGACATGAGTGCTTATTATAATTGATATATAGATGTAAGTATAGCTAGCCTAGAGAAGATGAGAAGCACAAATACGTCTGCAGTTCAAATAAACTTGGTAGCAGTAGGTGATACTTGTCCTGCACACAGACAAGATTAATCAGAACCTAATGCAGTGTAAATACGCAACCTTGGACGTCCAAAATATAACAGTTTGCATGCACTGCAAGTGAAAGTTGCAACCAAGGTGGTTGCAACCATGCAGATTATCCTGCAGTCATTACCAGATTTTTCACATGCTCATGCATGTTTGTGATCTTCCTTGCTAGTGCAGGGAATAATCAGCCGGTAAATAACATTGTACATAAATAGCTATTAGATTTTATAAATGGCTATAGCTTTTAAATTAATTGTATACGCGCAATTTGCAAGTGTCCGGTTTACAGAAACGATGTAACGTACCAATGAATGAACTATCAACCTACTTTTGATGTAGCCGATCTCTCTCTTAATAGCTACTATGCATTGTCAAACAACTTTTCTACATAAAAAGCAAAGTTAGTCCATTTAAACTCACCTATCTATGTCTTCATCTGATGTAGCGGGAACCCCAGACGAACCCTGGAATCCCGGTTGAAATCGCCAAAACCAACTCTCAGCTGCCATTTTGAGGGAGAAGATTATGTAAATTAGGCGAACTACGGAGGCCGGTTGGTGTCAAGCTTTCTTCATCTTCCGAAATCATGGCGATGCCCTTGACGTCTCTTACGGGAAAAGTAGCATTAATCACAGGTTGTTATTGTTCATTCCGAGAAATTTGCTTTGTAAATTTATGCGACATTGAGTACTAGTAGCTATATATTATGTCGCCAGTTGTAGTTTAGCTGGAAGCTGAATTTAAAATATTATATAATGGCCATTTATTACATGTGCTATAAATGCATGTACACTGCATATTTTCAAAACCCTGGGTTAATACCAGTCCCGTAATAATGAAAACTGACATCCAAACCTAACGCTAATTGATCATATATTGCCAAATATTTACATGTGCATGCAGGTGTGCGGAGTTTTAATTCTCCTGTAGTCTAGCTGTTCGCAATTATCCGGTAATATGTGCATAGATACAGTACAGGGCTCCCCAAAAGTTTGTGCATTGAAACTTTTTTGTGCAAATCTACACTGCTAGGATAAATAAATCATGAATATTTCCAATTTTTATGGATTTGCTAATTTATTGGATGTTTTTTTTTTCAGTTTAAAAATTTTTAATGGTTTTATAATGAAATCTAATAATAAATTTATTATTAGATTTATGAATTATGTAAATTAGAATAATGTAAAAGTCAAGACATGATCGAAAAACATAGATACTGACAATATATTTGCAAAACTAAAGTTAATACTGCCTTCTTTTAACTTCGAAAGCAACCGCATAAGTAATTTCACATAATGGGAGAATTCTAATAAAAAAATATTCATAACTTATGTGAAATCCCAATTTGGTTTGTTAATTAGCAGCATTATAGTGATCCTTTCTTTCCATGCAAAAAAATAAAATTTTATTTTGAATGGTTCCCATTTGCAGATGAGAATTCTTTTTTAAATTCCACTCAACATTTTAGGTGCTAGCTCTGGAATAGGAGCTGCAACCGCTTTGCTCTTTTCAAAACTTGGAGCCACATTGGCGTTAACTGGACGTAATGCAGAAAATCTAAGTAAAACTGCGACACAGTGCGAGAAATGTTCTCCTAAACCATTTAAGGCAAGTTAACATCTGTAAAATTGTCTAAAATCTGACTAGCTGCATATATTTATGTACACTAACTTTTAAATTTTGTCAAACAGCCACTAGAAATCGTCGGAGATTTAAATGATGAATCGTTTGTTAAGAAACTTATTTCTGAGACACTCACGAGCTATAATAAACTGGATATATTGGTAAGAAATAATAATTCTGGAATTAAATGCACTATGACAATTGCATTCCAAGCTAACATTTTCTAAAATCCATTGCTAATGGCAGGTGAATAATGCTGGAATACTGGAGGGCGGTTCTATTGAAAACACCTCTTTAGAACAATATGATCGAGTGTTTAATACGAATGTCAGGTAATTCTAATAGTTTTTTGCTTCTTAGTGGCAATCACGAGGTTTCTTGCTGAAATCCCAATTTATAATTTAGATCCATATACCACCTTACAATGCTAGCTACACCGGAACTTGTAAAAACTAAGGGATGCATTGTTAATGTTTCAAGTGTGAATGGAATACGATCCGTAAGTACGGCCAACTGGGGCAATTGCAATTGCCTGGAAACCGAATTTCATAATATCATTTTATTAGTTTGCAGGGGTGTTGGCCTATAACATGTCCAAAGCAGCACTTGACCAATTCACCAGATGTGTAGCTTTGGGTATTATTATTTTTTTGTTTTTAATGAATTTTAATTAATTTTGTTTTTAATTCATTAAAATTGTTTTCAGAATTGGCATCAAAACAGGTTAGAGTAAATTCGGTCAAGTAAGTACTTTTATCGACAAAATTATCCTACTAAAAATTGCATTCAAGGTTTTTTTGGGAACAAAAAAAACATGCCTCGCCTTTCATTTATAATTAGTGTCTGCAATATATTGACTGTTTCCTAACATTATATTATTTGAATATGAATTTTCAGTCCAGGGGTTACAAAAACTGGCTTACAACTCAAAGGTGGCCTGAGTGAAGAAGCTTATCAAGCGGTATGCTTATTAAATTCTTCCCAAAACTCAACGGAGACGATTATTTGTTAAATGTGTAACGGGTTATATTTTGAATAAAGTTTTTGGAGCGGAGCAAAACAACACATGCGTTAGGAAGACCTGGAGAGCCAGAAGAAGTTGCATCAGTCATTGCATTCCTGGCATCAGATGCAGCTTCATTTATCACGGGTGCTTCAATACCGGTGGATGGTGGTCGACATGCTCTATGCCCAAGATAAATTTCAGAATGAGTTTTTCACAATTTGTGTATCATTGAAGTTTCAATAAAGTGAATAAGTTAGAATATATAATTGTTTGTTTATACTGGATGTTTCTTGTGGGGATCAATAGTTCAAGATGTATGATCAATAACCAATTTGATTAATAATGTATAATTTACTCAAGAATTTAGATTTGACGTTTTATATTGCAAATAATAAGATATATTGTAGGCAGTAGTGGGGTTGCTCTAAAACAGTGGTTTAACAAACTTGCCCATAATAAGGTAATCTAAAACGCCATCCTTTCCTATGTTGAAAGTTTTCAATTAGTCCTGCTTTTATTGCATTACAATTTTTTTTTAAAAATTCTCTGATTATTTAACTAGCAGAGAATCTTATTTTTTCATGAAAGTATTCAGATTTTTTTTAAATTGAGCGAGTTGCATTGCAGCAATCCTGCAATATACCCGCGAAATTTAAATATAATTGTTATTTATAAATTTAAAAAAGTTTGTCTGCTCCCTTAAATTCATTAGAAACAGGACTAAACATTGCAACAACTTTAAATAATTACCAATGAAGTCGAAAACGAAATTCATACAAACATACCATTATATCTTCCTTTTTTCTAATTTGACTTTTTGTCCTAAGTGTTACGGCTAAAAAATTATAATTTTGATTGCGTTAAAAATATAGTCTTAGGTAACATTTAATATATCAATGGATAGAGTACCCATCTAACCACACAAACAGAATGTTCACAGCTATAACGTTTAAGAAAAAAATGGGTGGACTGACTATTGAGCCACATGGTATACAGGGTGGAACAGAAGTCAAAGTCAACCCATATTATTTTCTCAAATCTTATAGCTATGAAAATCATATCAGGAATTGGATATCATATTAGGAATGAGATGAAAATTTAGTTTGTGCGGTTAAACAGAAAGTCATGTATGCTCATTCCCCTGATGTTTCTAGATTTTTCCTATGACCATTTTTCACATGGAAACCCAAATTATAATTAATTCGCTGTAACAGTTAGGACGAAATTTCCAATTAAGAAAAGGGAGAGAATGGCCTGTTTGTATGTATTCAACTGCTTTCATCTTCATTTGCAATTATTTAAAATTGTTACAATATTTTTAAAAACAAATGGAAAAGCCAAATGGTAGTTATGCTGCAGTAGTCCTACACTGCTAAATTGAAACTTAAAAATGTTTTTTAATTAATTAGAAATGTTATTTTAATTAATATTTTTAATAAGTAAATCTATAACATAACAGAAAAAAACATGCTTATCATCATTTGGACAATAACTAAGTCTCTATATTAATCCATGTTATTGTTTTTAACCTTTGGTACACTATGAGCTTGTAATTTAATTGTGTGTAAAATATATTGTTAGGCGTACTTGTAGCCTATAGTGATTTAAACTGTAAAGCCACACATGTATTACAATGTATTAACAAAGGTCACTTTATAAAACAAATTTCGATTGGATAGATATATGATGACATCAATTTATAAATAGGCTACAGTGCTGTAAACTCAATATAAATGTACATGTATATTCGCTTTCCTAACATCAATGTGATAAATTCTTGAGGAATTGTACTAAGGTTGTATACTTGTAAGATGAATCCCTCTCAAAACTTTTCTGGAAAAGTTGTGTTAATAACAGGTAAGCTTATGTAGTAATTTTGCTCATACGCTTTATGACTAAACATTAATATACAAGATAAGACTGACTTCTGCACTCGTTTATTGGATTAAACTTGGATTACAATTTTTCACAGGGGCAAGTTCTGGAATTGGAGCTGAAACAGCTGTTTTGTTTGCCAAACTTGGTGCAACGCTCGTTGTTGTCGGGCGAAATCGAGAAAACCTCCAAAAAACAGTTGATAAATGTCAGAAAACTGCATCGCAACCAAATGTAAATCATTGCTTTTTCTTCTATTTACATTTTTAAAAAATAGTCTGCAATAATTTTCGATTCAAATTTTGTTATTTTAATTAAGCCACTTCAAATAATTGCGGATCTCGCAAAAGAAGACGATGTAAAGAGAATTATCAGCGAAACGATTAAAACATTTAAAAAACTAGATGTTCTGGTTGGTCTTTTACTCACACATTACAAATTCAGTAAATGATTGCTTAAGTTGAATTAAATATGCCATCAATTGATATCGAATATATAGGTCAACAATGCTGGAGTCGGTAGTTATGACTCAATAGAAAATTCGACTTTAGTGAAATTTGACGAAATCCTAATATACTAAAGGCAGTAAGGTGTCTGTCCGAGAATCTGCCCACTACGTCACTCGACGTCACTTTCACAGATGCGCCATCTAGCGGTACAATTATGCACCTGCTACGCTCACGTGCAAAACGATTTAATGTAGGGTGTCCCAAAAAAACGTGTATAATAGAATGAACACCGCCATATACTTCTTCTTAGCATGGGCATAGCGTATATATATAGC